>BPTQ01000002.1:12909872-13024482 GCA_019973895.1 Chrysanthemum seticuspe | reverse complement strand
GATAATATAACAGGTAAAATATTTCAATAACTTTGTTTTGAAGTTAATTATTATGATAACTCATAAATTCATTATTCAGTAATGTTTAAGATTTTTCTATAAAATTAGGTTATTTATAATACCCGTGCACGCAAGGAGTTTGTACATAAATTTTTTCATTATATGTTAATATCAATTAATATTTTGTACACACTTTTTGTTGTACGAATGATTTGACTTTGTTTAATTGGTATGGTTTTTAGGTTGATCTTGTTTAAGTTTAACTATGTATATCATGTTATAGACAATTTTGTGTGTTTAGTAGCAAATAATGAGCTTGAAAAAAATTATGTATTGTTGTTATATGTAGAATCTCGTCTATTTATTTTCATCTCATAGTAACGTGTGAGGTCGTGCCTTCGTTTGATATTTATATTCCTAATAAAAAAATTTAAGCCAATTATTAAACCCGTACGCGGAACTTATAACATGAGTCGTTATTTAATGTGGATAGTTAAAAAAGAATATTTTTTACGGATATCCTTACTTAATCTTATAAAAAGAAATATTATGAGTCGTTAGTATATGTATAATCCAGTGTATTCATTTACATATCACAATAACTTGCGTTTTTCTTTTTATATTTATAATTTCGTACAAATACATTAGTTTAATATATACTAATAATAATATTTATAAATAACAACAACATATTGTTGTATTTTTTTTTACAAAATAGTAAGTATATGGTGTAGGGATTTGGTGGTCACCCGCATGGTTTATAACATGGGCGGTGAAAAATAAACAGACAAAGACCATGCAGACCAAAACACTAATTAATCAGATCTCATAATCAAGGATTTAACCTAATCTAACACGTATGTCCGAATGCTACAAGATCCGCTTCACCATTTTCAACCACATGGTTTGCTTCATCTTGACCTGGTACCCACCTGCCACCATAAAAGTGTTGGAATTTTGAGATCTAATAACTATTAGAGTAAATAACACCGTTCGTCCTTGTGGTTTGCGTTGACCGCAGGAGTTCGTCCTTTGACCAAAAAAGTTGCACCGTCCATCCTTAAGTGCAAACGTTATGCGCCATTAGTCCCTACCTCTAACGGAGCCCACTAACGGTCGTTAAGTCTTGTTAACCTGAGGGTATAATCGTCATTTCAACACCGTAAGGACGAACGGTGCAAGGACGAACGGTGTAGTTTACACTTTTAGTCCGTTTTTTTACGTTTTCGTCCGTTTTCTTACTTTTAACTCCGTTTTTTTATGTTTTCGTCCGTTTTCTTACGTTTATTTACGTTTTCGTCTGTTTTCTTACGTTTTCGTCCATTTTTTATGTTTTCATCCGTTTTTTTACGCTTTACTCCGTTTTTTTACGTTTTCGTCCGCTTTCTTATGTTTTCATCCGTTTTTATACGTTTTTGTCCGTTTTAATACGTTTTCTTCCGTTTTTCTTACGTTTTACTCTGTTTTTTTACGTTTTCATCCATTTTCTTACGTTTTCGTCAAATTTCTTACGTTTTTGTCTGTTTTTCTACGATTTACTTTGTTTTTTACGTTTTCGTCAGTTTTTTTACATTTTCGTTCATTTTCTTACGTTTTCGTCTATTTTTTACGTTTTCGTCCGTTTTCTTACGTTTTCGTCTGTTTTTTTTACGTTTTCGTCCGTTTTCTTACGTTTTCATCCGTTTTTATACGTTTTTGTCCGTTTTAATACGTTTTTCTTATGTTTTGCTCTGTTTTTTTTACGTTTTCGTGTTTTTTTTACGTTTTCATCCATTTTCTTACGTTTTCGTCCATCTTCTTACGTTTTTGTCTGTTTTTCTTACGATTTACTCTATTTTTTACGTTTTCGTCAGTTTTTTTTTACATTTTCGTTCATTTTCTTACGTTTTCGTCTATTTTTTTACGTTTTCGTCAGTTTTCTTACGTTTTCGTCTATTTTTTACGTTTTCGTCCGTTTTCTTACGTTTTCGTCTGTTTTTTTTACGTTTTCGTCCGTTTTCTTACGTTTTCATCCGTTTTATACGTTTTTGTCCGTTTTAATACGTTTTTCTTATGTTTTGCTCTGTTTTTTTTACGTTTTCGTCTTTTTTTTACGTTTTTATCCATTTTCTTACGTTTTCGTCCATCTTCTTACGTTTTTATCTGTTTTTCTTACGATTTACTCTATTTTTTACGTTTTCGTCAGTTTTTTTTTACATTTTCGTTCATTTTCTTACGTTTTCGTCTATTTTTTTACGTTTTCGTCAGTTTTCTTACGTTTTCGTCTGTTTTTTTTACGTTTTCGTCCGTTTTTCATCCTTTTTCTTACGTTTTCCCATGAAAACGTAAAAAAACAGAGTAAAACGTAAGAAACGGACGAAAAAAAACGGAGTAAAACGTCAGTTTTCTTACGTTTTCGTCAGTTTTCTGACGTTTTCCTATGAAAACGTAAAAAAAGGATGAAAACGTAAGAAAACGAACGAAAACGTAAAAAAACAGAGTAAAACATAAGAAAAATGGAAGAAAACGTATTAAAACGGACAAAAACGTATAAAAACGGATGAAAACGTAAGAAAACGGACGAAAACGTAAGAAAACGGACGAAAACGTAAAAAAGCAGACGAAAACGTAAGAAAACGGACGAAAACATAAAAAAACGGACGAAAACGTAAGAAAATGAACGAAAATGTTAAAAAACTGACGAAAACGTAAAAAACAGAGTAAATCGTAAGAAAAACAGACAAAAACGTAAGAAAATGGATGAAAACGTAAAAAAAAGACGAAAACGTAAAAAAACAGAGTAAAACGTAAGAAAAACGGAAGAAAACGTATTAAAACGGACAAAAACGTATAAAAACGGATGAAAAACGGATAAAAACGGATGAAAACGTAAAAAAAAACAGAGTAAAGCGTAAAAAAACGGATGAAAACATAAAAAATGGACGAAAACGTAAGAAAACAGACGAAAACGTAAATAAACGTAAGAAAACGGACGAAAACGTAAAAAAACGGAGTTAAAAGTAAGAAAACGTAAGAAAACGGACGAAAACGTAAAAAAACGGACAATAAGTGTAAACTACACCGTTCATCCTTGCACCGTTCGTCCTTATGGTGTTAAAATGACGATTATACCCTCAGGTTAACAAGACTTAACGACCGTTAGTGGGCTCCGTTAGAGGGAGGGACTAATGGCGCATAACGTTTGCCATTTAAGGATGGACGGTGCAACTTTTTTGGTCAAAGGACGAACTCCTGCGGTCAACGCAAACCACAAAGACGAACGGTGTAATTTACTCTAACTATTATTATACAAGTTTACGCAACGGATAATGTCCCATAAGGATCCCATTTGATGCTTACAAGTTAACACGTAATTAATCATATATGATTACTAACCTCTTGGTTTTGCTCGATTGATCAACAAAAGATTCTTGATCTTGATTTGAGGATCACAAAACACTCTTAGATACTAAAGTAAGTATGCTATAAATTTGCATACACTACACATTCTTGTGGTATGCTCGAATGCTAGTTCAAGCTTACGAAGAACACAACGAAAAACACGGTTTGAGGTGTTCTTGAATTTGGCCAAAAACCCTATCTCTTTTAGTATGGCAGAATTGTATGATTTCCTAGTATGTATAAGTCAAGTCAAGTCAATAATTCTAATCATGTTTGACATTTAATAATACAAGTCGGTTGAAGAATTGTATGATTTCCTAGTATGCATAAGTCAAGTCAAGTAATAAGTCAAGTCACTTATTCAATAAAGTAGTATTTTTTTAACGGAATTTTCTGCTCACTCAAAAACTTACACTTCTAGTCCTCCTAATTTAAAAGGAATTAATTTGTGCACTCTTAATTTTTATTGACACACTTCACGTAATTAACCATACAATTTTGCGATAATTAAACGTGATTAGAATTGTTGACTTGACTTGACTTATGCCAAAAACCCTATCTCTTTTAGTATGCCATACTTTCCTATCTCTTTTAGTAAGGGATGATGAATTTGCGACAACCTGAAAATAAAGAAGTGAACAAATAATAAGCAACGCAAGAAGCAATACTGTACAAAACAAAATGTCATGTAAAATAACTTTGTTAGATTATTCCATTTGGAATTTATTTTTAATTGGTTGGCCGGTTTGAAACTTGTCTATGTCCTATTAACACGCTAAGTTAAGAAGTCAAATATGACGACATAATTTTGTTAATAGTATGTTAGCTTTTCCTTTTTCTTCTTTCCGTCTCTTTTACTTTTGTTCTATATTATATCAAAATTATAAGACTAATGATGAGACATTGTTCAAAGACTAATGCGACCCTCATTGACTAGTATCGCGGTCATGATGAAAAACAAATCGTGTTACATCATGATTAAAAGATTAATGGGAAATTATTCAATGAGAAAAGCTACACTCACACAACTTTTACAAAAAGAAATCTACACACACATGTGTCACTTAATCATAATCACATAGAGTGAGAAAAATAAAGAGAAACTTTAATACAAAGTTTTTGGTACGAGTCACTTGCCACATGCGCATACTGATTTCTTTTTGTGAAAATTGTGTGAGTGTAGCATTGCTCCTGTTTTTTTTTTTTTTTTTTTTTTTTTTTTTTTTTTTTTTTTTTTTTTTGTAAAAGGGTTACTAGCTTCACCCCGGTAAAATTCATTATACCAAAAATCATTGAAGTACAAATGTGTACGAAAGTATAGGCAACACTAGAAGAACAATAGAACCTTTATTCAGATCTAAGCTGCAATAGTCAGCTTAGATTAAGTTTACAATAGTATCCAAATGTTACAAGATTAGACTAATGTCAAAGAGACAATAATCATGTAAATGTAAAGACAAGACAAGATCACTGAAATGATCAGAAAGAAGAGAAGAGAGTGATACAAAAGACTGCACACTCAAGTGTGTGTAACCCTAGATTAAGGGACTTATTAAATAGGAGATTAAGTTTCACTAAGACCCCTCTAACGGCTAGTAATGACTCATCAGCAGAAACGATGAAAGCTTCAGCAGAAATGAACATCTTGGAACTTTAAATCTTTTATCCTTTGTCCAAGTTAAACCCCTGTAATTAATCCTGCAATAAGCCATAACTTGAAAGCCATTAGGAATTGATAGAGTGATATGTTTGTCACAGATTATCACCCCAAAATTTAACATTCCCCCTTAATCTGATGAGCAAACATATCAAACAATATCAATTTTTCACACAAAAATTTATGCTGATAGACAGGGAGGTTCTTTGTGAGTATGTCTGCAGTTCGGTTTGAAGAGCCAATCTTTTTAGCATTTATAACACCTCTAGCAATTTTTTCCTTGATGAAGTGAACATCAATTTCAAAGTGTTTTGATCTTTCATGGAAAACAGGGTTGACAGCAAGTTGTAAAGCAGATTTGTTATCACAAAAAAGATTAACAGGAAGATTGATATCAACTTTTAGATCTTTTAGGATTTTTTGAATCCAAATGATTTCACAGGCAGCAGTAGACATAGATCTATATTCTGCTTCTGTGGAAGATTTTGAAAGAGTGTTTTGTTTTTTACTTTTCCATGAGATTAAACAATCATTAAAGAAAACACAATAACCTGTGACAGATTTTCTGGTTTTCTTGCATTTGGCCCAATCAGCATCACTATATCCTTCAAGATGATTTTCAGAGTTGCTGAAATTGTACCTTAGACCTTTTCCTGGAGCTCCTTTTAGATATCTCAGAACATTGAGGGCACATTCCAGATGAGATTTTAAGGGAGAATGCATATATTGTGCCAGACAATGAACTGAGTATGAGATGTCAGGTCTTGTATGAGTGAGATAGATAAGTTTTCCAAGTAACTTCTGATAACCAGTGATGTTGACAAGCAAGGGGTCATCAGCAGTGGGAATGTATGGAAGGACAGAGTTGGGTTCCATAGGAGTGGAAACAGGTTTGCACCCTAGAAGGCCAAATTCTTTGAGGAGTTCAAGACAATATTTTCTTTGGGAGAGACAAATGTCATTCCCAGTTTTTAGAACCTCAATGCCAAGAAAATATTTTAGATTTCCCAAGTCTTTAATATGAAATTTTATTTTTAGAAACTCTTTGAATCGGTTTATCTCATCAATGCAGTTTCCAGTAAGGACAATATCATCCACATAAACAAGCAGAGCAATAAACTTTTTATTCTCTATTTTGGTGAACAAAGAGTGATTATTAACAGATTGAACAAAGTTATTTTCTTTTAAAACACTGACAAGTTTTTCATTCCATTTCCTGGGAGCTTGTTTTAGGCCATATAGAGACTTGACAAGTTTACAAACTTTATTATTGTTGTTCTCATTACAGAACCCCTTGGGGATGGTCATATAGATATCCTCATCAAGATCTCCATACAAGAAAGCATTGTTAACATCAAGTTGAAAAAGAGGCCATTTGTTTTTTACGGCTAAGGCAATAAGACATCTGACAGTGGACATTTTCACAACAGGAGAAAAAGTTTCATCATAGTCTATTCCTTCCCTTTGGTTATAGCCTTTAACAACTAATCTAGCCTTGTATCTATCAACTTCACCATTGGCTTTATATTTTATTTTAAAGATCCATTTGTAGCCAATAGGAGTTCTATTAGGAGGTAGATCAGTTATATCCCACGCGTGGTTTTCATTTAAGGCCTCAATTTCAGAATTCATAGCATCAACCCAATTACTATCATGGATAGCTTCTTCATAACAGGTAGGTTCAATACTTTTATTAAGACTAGAAGCAAAGCAGTAATTATCTTTGTTAAGATTAGAGTAATTTACAACCTTTTCAACCCCATATTTGACTTTTCCTTCTATAATGAAGTCATTAAGATTACTGGGCAACTTAGAAACTCTGGTTGACCTTCTAGCAGTAGTGGCTGGCAAGCCTCTTTCTTGTTCAGCAGAATCAGGTGATGTATCAGCGGGATCTGTAACTGCATCAGCAGGATGTGATTCATGTGATATGTTGCCCTCAGGGTGTGTATTATCATCTATAGATGTTGCAACCGGTTTGTCAATCCTAGTAGGATGACTTACCACTGTGCCATCATCATAGGATGTCACTCTCCCTTCATCATTGGGACTTATTTGTGAGTCAAAGAAATTTTTGTTATTTAAATCTTTTGGTACAAAAGTTTCAACAAAAGGTTTTGACAAAGTATTTTTCATTTTGAAGGGAAAAACAGTTTCATAAAATTTGACATCTCTGGAGTAAAAGATATTTTTTGTTTCTAGGCTCAAGAGTTTATAGCCTTTCTTCTCATTTGAGTAACCAATAAGGACACTTTTTTCAGACCTACTACTAAATTTATCAGAGATGTTGAGAATGGTGGCATAGCATAAGCAGCCAAAGACTCTAAGGAGAGAGAGTGAAGGGTCATGCCCATACACAAGGAAGAAGGGGGACTTGCCAGACAGAACTGAAGAGGGCAACCTGTTTATGACATAGGCAGCAGTTAGAACACATTCAGACCAAAGATTTAGAGGTAATTCCCCCTGAAAAATGAGGGATCTAGCTACATTAAGGAGATTCCTATGTTTCCTTTCTACAATACCATTTTGTTGTGGTGTATAAACACAAGAGGTTTGATGTAAAATTCCTTTTTCATGGAAAAAATGTTGAAGTTTATTATTGACAAATTCTGTCCCATTATCACTTCTAAAGATCTTGACATTGTGTTCAAATTGATTTGATAGCATATGAGTAAAGTTAACAATGGAAACATAAACATCATCCTTCCCCTTAAGCATATAAACCCACACTGCCCTGGAATAGTCATCAACAACAGTTAAAAAATATTTGTAACCATCTCTGCTAGTGACTTTATATGGTCCCCATACATCAAGATGGACAAGTTGACCAATTTTAGTTGATTTATGTTCACTTAGAGGAAATGGTTCCCTGGTTTGTTTAGCTTTATTACAAGTATCACAGAGATGATCAGTTTCAGATGTACTATCAAATTTAAGAGTGGGTTTAAGTATGTGTAGGACTTGGTCAGAGGGATGACCAAGTCTTTGATGCCAAAGATTTTTAGAAACATGACAAACAGATATGCAGTTATTAGAAATAATCTTACATGTAGAATCAATATCAAACATATATAACCCATTGTATTGTTTTCCAATCCCCACAATCCTTTTTTGATGTAAATCCTGTATATAGGAATTAGATTCATTAAACCCAACAAACATCTTATTGTCTCTAGCAATTTTATGAACAGACAGCAGACTAACATTGTACTCAGGAACAACAAGTACATCAAAAAGAGTTAGGTCATTATTGACCTTTAAATCACAATTTTAGTAATTAAGGCCTGAGTACCATTGGGATGTCCAACAGTTAAGCCAAGATTTGAAATGTTAACAACATTGATTAAAAAGTTTTCAGACACAGTCATGTGCTGATTTGCACCAGAGTCAACAATCCAACCAAGACTGATGTTTCCAGATAAAGATTTTGAGTTGTTGTTAAAAATTTTGTTAAAGTTTACATTGAACTTGACACTGCCATTAAAGAAGGTTCCTGAAAAAATTTTACCTGCCAAGTTGGCATTAGCAGATGACACATTGTTGTCATTGAGAAGACTCATAAGTCTGGAGAGCTGTTCATTAGACAAGGAAACAGGAGAGTTGCTAGCACAATTATCAGTGACATGATTAGTTTCAGCAGAAACATTGTTTCTGCTGAAAGGTTTACCATTAAAATTCCTTTTAACATATCCAGCAGGATAACCAACAAGATCATAACATCGATCAACAGTGTGACCAGGTTTTTTGCAATTAGTACATTTGAGATTCATATTTGGTCCTCTGCTATTTGAGCGGTTACCATTAAAACCAGAACCTTTGTTGTTAAAAACTTTTTTATCAAAAAATTTTCCATAATCAGACGTTTTTGCAGTAAAGGCTGTAGCATTGGGTTTAGCAGAGCTATTCCCAGATGAAACATTTTTGTGAGATTCTTCCCCAGAGACAACAGAAAAGGCAGTTTTGAAATTAGGTAAAGGATCTCTGGTTAAAATATTGCTTCTGATGGGGACATAAGAGTCATCAAGACCCATAAGAAATTGCATTAACTTGATTAGCTGATTGTGTTTTTCAAAAATTTTTGCAGCCTCACAAGTGCAGGGAGGCAAGCTGATCATACAATCAAATTGTTTCCATAAAGAATTAAGGTTGTTATAATAATCAGCAAGAGAGGACACATTTTGACTAAGAGAGTTTATATTTTTATGCAAATTAAAGATAGCTGAACCATCAACCTTATCATAGGTATCTTTAAGATCATTCCACATTTCATAAGCAGTTTTAGCATATATAGCACCAGCAAATAGCTCAGGGCTGAGAGAGTTAAGAATCCAAGTAACCACAACAGAGTTACAAGTATCCCATTGATTAGCAAGACTAGGGTTCGAATCATCTCTTATGCAAGTACCATCAATGAACCCTAATTTATTATGATTCCTTAAGGCAAAGGTCATGGCCATATTCCATATCTTATAGTTTTCAGTTCCAGTGAGTTTGATAGTAATGATGGGAGTCCCATTAGTGTTATTAGGGTGTAAGTATAAATCATCACAAAAGGATAAGCTTTTCTCAGTGGGACCACCACCACCAGCCATAATATAGACAGTAAGACAGACAAATAATACAGACAGAGATAATAATAAGACCAAATAGATAGATAAACAAGACTTTGAATATAAGAAACAACAAGCACCAAGCCTGTGGACTAGGGTAGACCAGAGCAGGTATTCATACCACACAGAGGTGGCAGATCAAGATGTTAGTCTACCCGTTTGCACCCACAAAAACTTACTGTATGTTTGAAGAAGAGATAAGACTTAGACTTACAGAGAGATATGCAGCGGAAGAACAGATCATAATTACCCTAGATTCACTTAGTCTATGGCTAATTGTAAGTGAGAGATAACCAGTGATTACGCCAGTAGCAATAACCCCAAACCACCAATTTGTTGCCGAAGAAAATCAATGAGACTGAATCTCTGATACCATGTACGAAAGTATAGGCAACACTAGAAGAACAATAGAACCTTTATTCAGATCTAAGCTGCAATAGTCAGCTTAGATTAAGTTTACAATAATATCCAAATGTTACAAGATTAGATTAATGTCAAAGAGACAATAATCATGTAAATGTAAAGACAAGACAAGATCAGTGAAATGATCAGAAAGAAGAGAAGAGAGTGATACAAAAGACTGCACACTCAAGTGTGTGTAACCCTAGATTAAGGGACTTATTAAATAGGAGATTAAGTTTCACTAAGACCCCTCTAATGGCTAGTAATGACTCATCAGCAGAAACGATGAAAGCTTCAACAGAAATGAACATCTTGGAACTTTAAATCTTTTATCCTTTGTCCAAGTTAAACCCCTGTAATTAATCCTGCAATAAGCCATATCTTGAAAGCCATTAGGAATTGATAGAGTGATATGTTTGTCACAGATTATCACCCCAAAACTTAACAAAATGACATGGGTGAATCCCATGCCCTCAGCCTGTTACATAGGCAATACAACTGCAAAGAGCAGAATAACTACACAGCTAAATGCTGTAACAAACAATTACATTTAGAGCCTATCTAAATATAATAACCAAGGTTCAAAGAACCAATTCCAAAGTGAGCATCTCAATCAACGATAAACATCCATACATTACCTTTGAGTGCCACACTAACAACCACAACCACGTCCCGAATACATTACATTACCTTTAAGGCAGAACAATAGCATGACAAACCCGATCAATCAGCAGAAAATAACCGGTATGTAGACATGATCATTATAAAACACACCTGATACTGGCATAGCTGATTACAACTTACACGAAGAAGCCTCACTCAACACAAGTATGGTAGGAATCAGCACAATATGACCATAAACACTCAAGTCAGATGAAAATTCACCAACCCACAAATTAGCCTCCAACCCCACACCATAAGACTTCAATCGACATACACTAAATCATAGCCATCAAGACACTTCAAATCAACTTCATGCCATCGAGATATCACCACCCAGTTAGAAAACCAGTGAATAACATCAGCATCAATAGACACGTCTGAATCCGACATAAAAGATTGAACATACACGAATAAGCCTTAAAAGACCAGGCTCCAAACAACTAGCCAACTCCCCACAAAACCAAACTCAAGATCCACCAAATCAAAGAGGAACCGAGCAAGGTCGCGTACTGGTTTTTGAACAAGAACCAAAACAAAACTTGACTTCCAAAAACTCTCCACTCCCCCGTAAACACCAGACATCCATCTCATAAAAACCCACATATACGATCACCTCAACATACAGTCAACCCACGCCAACCAAACACAAGATCGTACCCAGCAGTATCAAAGCACACGAACAATCCATACAATACATCCCTTTATAACGATTGCATACTAAATCAGATCCAAGATCTAAAAAGGTAGAGAGGCGATAATAAAGGGAATAAGATCAGGGAGATATGAATGGCGGCCATGAAAAAGGAACGATTTCTAACCTCTAAGATGAAAAAACGAAACACCAAATCTCATCAAAATCACTATCTATAAGAATAAAAAACAGGGAACTCATAATTTATGGATGAGAGATGAGAATCGATTTGGCAGATAAAAGGTGGGTAGAGGAAGAGAAATCGCCCCTGGTAGGGGGAGCCCCCACTTGTTTAACGATTACAACAAAAAAGTATATGAGGGATTCGGTATATAGCAGCCCGCCACCCATTAGAAACACAATCCAATAGCCGATTGCATACCAATGAAGAGATCCTTCATAAGTAGAGAGGCGGGTAGAGGATTGATATGGCCGGATTAGATGAATGGGTGGCGGCTGAGTTTACCCATAGAGAAAGAGAGAGAATACTAGGGTTGTTAAACAGATTTGTTAGCTAGCATTGCTCTTGTTCAAATCCATCTTGTCCGCTTTACCGCTGCATGTACTCACAATGAAAACCGTTATGTTTTTATGAAGATGCATTAAGTAGTGTAACTTTGAACTATCATAACAATTCAAAAAACATAATGGAAAAAAAAGATTAGAAAAACGTGTAGGACTACCAACCTAATCATTTTGAGTTTGTTAGCTTAACAATTATGTTTTAGTAGCTTAAGTTACTGAATAAGAAAAAATTTAAGATATACTTTTATTAGATACTAGCTCTACCTGAATGCCACAATTGACAAAAGATGATTCCTCCATTCTCATGAACACCATCAACTATTGGTTTCCAAGCTTCCACATCTCAGTGGTACATTTGGTAATCTTTATATAAGAAAAATATATAGAAACAGTAAGGATTAATTGCATTTCTAAAAATTATCTTACTTCTAATCATATATTTTAAAGTACCTTAAGCAGTATCGGAAATCCCAATGCTTCACTTATCAAGAGTCTTGATAAAATGGCATGTGGTTGTGCTATAAAATTATAAGATTTTAGTCTTGATAAAGGTGCCGAAACACCATTGTAAACTACTCGTAAAATTTTAAATTTATTAATACAAAATGGATTGCTTATCTATATCTATATTACATATAATGCACGAAGTCACCTCACTCTTAATTTTAATACGTACAAGATAAGAAGCATAGTGTACACCACTTTAATGCACATTCTCACTTTTAATTTTCAGACTTACAAGACATGAAGCATAATGTACACCACTTTAATGCACATATTAAAAAGACAAAACAACACTTTAATGCTATTAATGTAGTCAAGATATTTAATATAGTCAATTAATTAACTGTTCAATAAATACAATTAATGCAATTATTAAAACACCACTTACATAAAAAATACAAATGATCAAACATATTGTACAACCAACTTAAACACAATTCCTGCATTAAATGTCACAAATACAAATAATAAAGCACATTATACCAATATCCAAACCCGAACGGGCAACGGGCCAAATGGGCTCGAGCCCGAACGGGCACGGGCCAAACAGGCACGAGCCAAACGGGCTCAAGCCCTAACGGGCACGGGCCAGACGTGCATGGGCTAAACGGACACGTAGTAAACAGGATCATGTTATACGAATCGCTTTAAAAAGACCCAAAAAGACGAAATAAATTCCTTAGTTAAGGAGTTAAAATACGTCACATGAAACTCTTGATATCCATAAATCTATTGTCAAAAAGAAAATAATAAACTAAAATAAATGATTTACCAAAAAAATTTATTACAGGGTACCCGCCGCCGCAACACGCGGGCACCCTACTAGTGTTACTGAATTCGTCTCATGAACTTTGGTGGCTTCTTTAAATAATCACAAAGCATGCCCATAAGCGTCAAGCTCATTTTGTAACAAAAGTTTGGGCAAATGTTGTTAAATAACACAATACTCCTCTCAAAGTATCGATAAACATGATACATAAAAAAAGGGTATATTGCAGAAAATGTTTCTATGGTTTGCCATTTTTGTGAAAAATGTTTTTGAACAAACTTAATTGCGAAAAATGTCCCTGCGGTTTGCCCTTTATGAAAAAAATGTCCCTGTGGTTTCCACTTTGTTGCAAATCGTATCTTTTGTCTAACGAGCGTTAAATATCCCCGTTAGTCAAAGTAAAGGCCATGTGAAATGAGTATTTTACACTCGCCAACTACAGGGACATTTTTTGCAAGGACATTTTTTGTAGTTTACTCTTGATTCTATTTTGAGTTCCCAATTACAACACCACACGATCACACCACCAACCTCTACCACCACATGAGCACCACCACCATATTTGGTCATAGTTCCGTCCCTGAAGATTGGTGTTATTCTTCGTGATTCTCATGGTATTGCTCAGGTCAACAGTGTTACTGGCAGCAAGATTCTCATAATTCTCAAGGCTCATGGTATGCATTATCATAATTGTTCTGTATACCCATTTTAGTATTTTTATTGTGACGTCTTTACTAATGTGTTTGCTTCATTTGACAGCTTGTTCCTGAGATCCCAGAGGATCTATACCACCTCATCAAGAAGGCTGTTGCCATCAGAAAGCACTTGGAAAGGAACAGGAAAGAAAAGGACTCAAAGTTCAAGTTGATTCTTGTTGAGAGCAGGATCCACCGCCTTGCCCGCTACTACAATATGACCAAGAAGCTTCCACCAGTCTGGAAATAGTATGTTCTGATCCCTTTCAATTTATATTGTTACTCTTTTTCATTGCATATATGTCCCTATCGTCATCAACATGAATAATTTTCCCCTTTGTGCTCATCTTTTTGAAAATTAAGATCAATTTTCTGAATTGCTTCAATGCAATCATGGTTTTGGACCGTTTACATATTCATCTATTTCCACTCATTATCTAAGAGATTTTTAAGTTCCAAACCATTACTGCCCTTTGCTTCGAGTGTTGATTGCTTTTGCGTTTCTTGGTCTCTCACAGAAAGGCAAATGTAATGTAATGTGTTTATGTGATGTGGCCCACAATACAAATCAATCAAGTCAAAAGCACCTTAGTTTTTCTTAACCTTCTTTCTCTATGATTCCAGTTTTCAGCAACTGTTTAGTATGATTCTTGTTTTTCTGTATGTGAATGAGCTTTTTGACAAATCATTTTTTATTGCATACTAACTACCTTTTTTCTATTTGCAGCGAGTCAACCACTGCTAGCACCCTTGTCGCGTAAAGAAGAGAAATCTTGCGGTAGCTGGAGCCGCTTTTTGTGTTTCAAGTTGTCTTTCTTAGTTGGAATATTGGTCATTGTTTCTTATAAACTGGATTCTTTTGGACCATGAGAAGTTTTTGTGTTGTTTAAACTTGTTAAAAATGTAGTATCAAATTCAAGCGCTTCTCACATCATCTGTTTACATAATTCGAATACAGTATGTAAAAAAAAATAGTTTGATGGTAGTGGTTGTGTGGTGGTGGAGAGCGGTGGTGGTGATAGAGGGTGGTGGTATGATCGTGTGGTGGTAGAGAGGGTCGTGTAAACTGCAAAAAATGTCTGATGTGCTACGAATGGTGCAAGTTTTAAAAATTTATAAACACGATTTAACCGTCTAACATATTAACACATACGAGCAAGTATACTCGTCCGTGATAGCAAAGTTTGGTAAGTCGAGATCGTCCCAAAGGATTTTGTGTATGAAATTGTTTTTGTATGAAAAGATTCCAACAAGAAAGCTTGTCAAGGCTTCCTCCAATAGTTATGTTATAGCAAAATTCAATAATAAGAAATATATATACTTGTGTGTAGTCTATAATCAATCATAAATAGTGTTCATGAAGGTTTGGTGTATACTCTTGATGTGATGCACAAATCATAAGCAAATGATTCCCCAACCATGGTATGTGTTTGTAAAATCATTCAAAGAACAAAAACATATAGGTAATCCTTTCGGCCCTTATCCTAATGATTATCCTTTAGAAATTCCATTTGTTTGCAACATGTTCTTATTAAATTTGTTCTTACAAATCTTTCGACCCTTTCGTGATGAAAATGTTCCTAGTCCTGTTTTAATAAGCAAACATGGTGGTTGTCAATCACCATATCCCCATACTAGTTTGTCACTCACTTTTTGGAATAAAACAAAAGAGAAATCCTTTCGGTCCTTTTTCTTAAAACATGTTTTATCGACAAATCAAACCAAGACTAGTATTTTTCTAACAAACTTGATAAGGTTTTTAAAGGTACCATTTTGAGAGGTCGTTTTAGCCCTTATTTGATCACTTTTGTATCCGTTATTGCATAATATCGTTCCTTTTCACTTTTTAGGTCTCTTGAAGGCAAAATGCTGGAATGACACTTATTTGGACGAAAATGCGCGAATATACGAAGAAAATGGCCAAAGTCAGAATCGAGACACTCAAAGCTGCTGAAAACAGAAGGCGACGGCGTCACTGCTTAACTGCGACGCCGTCGGAGGATTTTGCGACGGCTCAGAAGTGAAATTGCATGTTTTCAAGGGACGGCGTCAGGTTATGGAAGAGTAGGCCGTCGCAACTCAGACGGCCTAGATGTGACCCAGACGGCGTCAGAAGCTGAAGAGGACGGCGTCACAGACATAAGGTGACGCCGCCGCAAGGTTAACGTGGCCAAGACGAAACCCTAATGACGGCGACACGACGGCGTCACAAAACATAAGATGACGCCGTCGCATATGTAATATTATATATAGAATCCGAATTTTTCAGTTTTGTAGGGTAGACTTTTGGAGTAAAACCTAAAACCGAACCAAGGCTGTCTTGTACAGTATTTTAATCTTACATCAAGATAAGTGTTTACTTCATCAATTCAATTATGTCTTTGATTATTTGTGTGTATGCTTGCATGTTCTCCATGTCCGGCTAATTTACTTGTGTGTTTGCTTAGGGAATATGATACATAATTATTGAATATTGATTGGTTGTTTCTTATCTTAGTTGATTAATGATCTAGTAATGCGATAGGTCATTCGTTGTGTACTTAATGCTTGATTCATCTTTGTGAACCTTAGAATATAATTACCTGAGTAGTTGTAGGCTAAACCATCCAAAGAGTGCCTTAGAGTAAGAGTTTATTATCCCTAGTTGGTTTTGTAGACGAGACCCTTTGGTAAGTTCAAAGAGTTAGGGAGAAACGCATACCCTACAACCTTAGACACACAGCGCAACTAAGAATAAGGACGTGACAATTCAACCATCAATAGGAGATAATTAAGGAGTAGTAAAACCTAAGTAAACACATCTTTAAACTATCATACGAGCACACAATAACTAGACATAGACTACCACCACCTTAGTTTAGATAATTAGATAATAGTAGAGTAACCGGTAGAAATACCAACCCCCCAAATTCAAACCCCGAGATTCGTACCTTTCAATTTCCTAAAAACATAAAAAAGATAAAAAATAATCTTCCTCAACCCCAACCTTAGCGTAGTAACTTCTCACTAGCATTCCTATTCCCCTAGAGAACAATATCAATACCCGTGGCTTACCCTAATACTACACTACAACGATTAGATTCACTGCCTAGGGTGTTGAAAAACTTGCTCGACGAAAAGGAAGTTCCTTTGACCCCGAACGACGCGTGTAGCGTTATCAAGTTTTTGGCGCCGCTGCCGGGGAATAGAATAGCTAGTTAGTAGTCCACCTCGTTTAGGTTTCTTTACTTGATTCCTATCAAGTAAACTTTTTTCTCATTTTTAGCTTCCTCATAGTCTATCCCCCTTCTTCGTGACCTTTGTTCGTAAAAACCATCACTCACCATGATCCGTATCTTCCGCCGAATATTCTTCACTCTACCCGTCCCCAATCCCGAAATTGAGAACGCAATCCCACAAAACCCTTCACCCATTCACCATTTTGGTAATCACCTAGGGCATAATGAGATAAATTGGCAACAACAAAGTCCTTTCTATTACTCAGATTCTGATGAGGAATTTGATTATGGTGAAGCACTTGATAGCGGGGAGGTCATTAATGAAGTTAGTTTTGAAATTGAGAAAGATGGCCCCTTTAACATGCAATTCCCTTGCAAAATAGGACTAGAAGGGTTCGATGCTTATTTGAATTCATTCTTACCTTTAAACTTAATCTCAAGGGATCTATACAACAAAATCAAGGTCCATGAGTTAACTTATCAAGGGAAGAATGTTGTTGAAGCAGTCATTCATTTGCACGTGTTTGTTGGAAGTTTTGCTTATTTGGTAGAGTTCAGGGTCTTAGAAGACTTAGGAGAATTTATTGATAAGGACCTCACTCAAGTAATTTTTGGAAAACCTTTCAAAAAATTGACTAGGTTGAATGAACGGATGATTGATGGTCTAATTACATTCTCTGATGAAGTTGAAGATTTTATCTACCAAATGCCACGCACTCATCCTAGGTTTAAACATATGGATATTGAGGCTTGTAATAGAATGACCCCTATTCAATTGCTTAGTGAAAGGGATAAGCAAAGTGGACTTAGGTACCCATATGAGAAATCTAAGCGGTATTACAAAAAATTCCTTGAATTGGGAGATGATTACAAAAAGAATGAAAGAACATTGGAATGGCTTAAGTACAAGCACGTGAGCGTGCATGAGAAAACGTAGGGGCACGACTACGAGTCTAGCTACAAGACTCTTGAATAAAGAAAAGCGCTTCGTGGGAGGCAACCCATGCTTAATTGTTTGCTCGTTAGTGTCATATATCTTTTATTGATTGTTTATCCTCATGTTTAAATTTGTAAAAATGTTTTATCTTGTTTTTAACCTCGTCTTAATTGCATATAAAGGTATTTTACATAAGGGATAAGTGTAGGGAGGATTACACACGTTTTCAAAAGAAACGTAAACATGAGAATAACAATTAACTAAAAGATATATATGTTTGTTTGTTCGAGTCAAATGCTTGTATCGAGTCATAATGGATGTTTTTGCAGAAATTTTTCCAGATTCTAAAGATGTAAATTTTCCAGAATTTTTTTCCAGAAAATCGCAGACCAGTTTTTGTCAGGATAACCTGACGGCGTTAGGATTGCAACCTGACGGCGTCAGGAAGGAGTAAAAACATCAGATCATTTTTTCTCGTTTTCTGAGCTACTTATAAATTTTTGGAATTTTCGAGGTCTTAATTTTCTTAGAAATTCTGTAAACATCCATTCCACAAGCATTATATCCTAGTTTAAATCGAGTCTTATATATATTATTACCGCCGATTTTACGCGAAGGTTTCGTTTTTTTTCTTCAAGTGTGCAGGTTTAGTTTGGCAAGAAGAAGTTACACAAGATGGGAAGGAGCTTTTCACGCAATAATTCTTCTTGGAAAGGATTTAACCACCACTTTACACGGATCCTACCGAGCTAATCAGGGGAGTATTAGTTTCTTTCGTTTTTAATTACCTTCCATTATCATAACTTTGATACTTTCGGGGAACATTGGGGACAATGTTCAGTTTAAGTGTAGGGAGGGAAAATAAAACAGCCTGATTATTTGCTTTGTCAATTGTATTTGTGTAATAAACCATGAGAAAATGTCGGTTAGGGTAATTTTGGCACCAAATTTAAAATTTTTCATGACATATAGGAGTGGGCCATTAGTCTTAACAAAAGCGTCTCACAGATAGGAAGTTGCATGACTAGCACAAAAACCCTTTACCACCTAAATTCCACCCAAAATGTGAGGATAGCCCTTAGATTAGTAGGAATTTAAAGCATTCATCTTTAATGCTTAGAGTGTGAACCGGTAGTATATTAGATTCTAGAACTTGTTTTGTGATGCATTACGAGATCGCAAGTGAGACTACACTTGTGTAGTTAGGAATAACTAAATGATAAGAGGCATTAGGATAACCCTTGTTTGATACCCGTAATATAATTACTTCTTCCACATCGGTTGAGTAATTCCCCCACACCCTTTGCGTTGTACTCATCCTTAGTACACGATACCCCTAGTTAACCCCTCAGAGCCTATCCTTTTCGTGGTTCTCGTGATATTTCGGTTTTCCGGAATATCAATGAAGAGCATTGTTTACACCCCACCCCCAAATATACACCCAAATAGCCTTAGCCTACCCTTTATGCACTCACTTTTAGTGCATTATTGTTATCACCCCAAACCTTTAGTTCAATTATCTGGTTGCTTGCATGAGTTGCTAAGTCGAGTCATATCCTTTGTATACAGTTTTGGGACGATTGGGATTCATGGGAAAAGTTAAAGTTTATGAAACCAAGGCTGTCTTGTACAGTATTTTAGGGTTCCAAACCCTATCTTACATCAAGATAAGTGTTTACTTCATCAATTCAATTATGTCTTTGATTATTTGTGTGTATGCTTGCATGTTCTCCATGTCCGGCTAATTTACTTGTGTGTTTGCTTAGGGAATATGAAACTTAATTATTGAATATTGATTGGTTGTTTCTTATCTTAGTTGATTAATGATCTAGTAATGCGATAGGTCATTCGTTGTGTACTTAATGCTTGATTCATCTTTGTGAACCTTAGAATATAATTACCTGAGTAGTTGTAGGCTAAACCATCCAAAGAGTGCCTTAGAGTAAGAGTTTATTATCCCTAGTGGGTTTTGTAGACGAGACCCTTTGGTAAGTTCAAAGAGTTAGGGAGAAATGCATACCCTACAACCTTAGACACACAACGCAACTAAGAATAAGGACGTGACAATTCAACCATCAATAGGAGATAATTAAGGAGTAGTAAAACCTAAGTAAACACATCTTTAAACTATCATACGAGCACACAATAATTAGACATAGACTACCACCACCTTAGTTTAGATAATTAGATAATAGTAGAGTAACCGGTAGAAATACCAACCCCCCAAATTCAAACCCTGAGATTCGTACCTTTCAATTTCCTAAAAACATAAAAAAGATAAAAAATAATCTTCCTCAACCCGAACCTTAGCGTAGTAACTTCTCACTAGCATTCCTATTCCCCTAGAGAACGATATCAATACCCGTGGCTTACCCTAATACTACACTACAACGATTAGGTTCACTGCCTAGGGTGTTGAAAAACTTGCTCGACGAAAAGGAAGTTCCTTTGACCCCGAACGACGCGTGTAGCGTTATCAAAACTCATTTAAACAAGATCATATATACATGCATCACATTTTGAGAATACTAGAATGATTAACTACATCCCAACACACAAGTATATCCCAAAACTACTTCATGATAATAAGAACTAAACACAAATCAAAACAAAGTAATTCCAACAATTCAAGAGAGTAGAATTCCATAACAAAGTTCATAGAATACCTAAACTTTTGTGATTACAAGAATTAGAATTCGTGTATTGTAGCAACCACGTGCCTCCAATCACGTAGATTCACCGTATACCTCCAAACTACCAAAACTATGGAAAAGAATTGTTCCCTCCTTGCTCCTGGACGTTCTACAGCAGGTACTAGACTTTTGGGCTTGATAAAAATGGTTGGTATTAGTTTTGGTGTAAACTAATACAATTTTGGTTGTGTCACACTAGTAAACTTAGTACTAGGTTCATTATATAGCCACAAATGCTTGCCCAACTGATAAAAAACGTTCTCCACAAGTTAATGGTAAGAAATGATCGGCCTCTTATGATTATGGGGAGTTAAGGCAACAATAAATGCAACTTTGTGTAACTGCAGTGCGAGAAACCGGATCGGTTGCGATGGCAACCGGATCGGTTGTGTTTTGACCAAATGTCCAGCCGGATCCGGTTACGGGTTGTGACCGATCTGCTGGGTGTTGCTGTTTTGACTTTTGTTGACCTTTTCTGCTTATACGCTTCATTCTTGCTTTCGTTGATGATTTCCAAGGCAAAACTTGTTCTTTTCTTGCTGTAAATACTTAGAAATCATTATGCTTCCCAATCATTGAGTCCAAAAGCTTCCTAGCTCGACTTCTTTCCTTAGAATCTTCCAAATATGCATAAAAACTTCATTTCTTCATCATTCGTGATACCTGGCTACATATACATACACAATAAGCATCTTTTGCACTTTTGCAACAGTTATGAGTAAATATAGCCGATTATCATGCACAAAACTAACAATAACGCTACTAAAAACATGTTCATTTTAGGCGTTATCAAATTCCCCCACACTTAAGTTCTACTCGCCCTCGAGTAGGTCTAACATATGCAAAGATTGATTTCAATGGTCTTGACACCATGGTTCCAAAAATGTAACAATCATCAAAAGAGATAATCATTGGTTTGCTTTTAATATGTGAAACTTTTTTTTTTTTAAATGAACCAAACACTTTAGATAACATAACTAGGACACCTCACGAATGATTTTAAGAGTTTCACTCAACACTCATATATTGGTGGGTATATGTAAATCACTCACTGCCTAGTCATGATCAATGCTTTTTATCATAAGCTTGTACAAGTATCAAAACAAAGAAAATAAATTCATCAAAGAGGGCTTTTATTCGGGTTATATCGTTATGGCTAAGGGTTCATAAAAAGGTATGGATAAGGCATGGAATAGTTTATGAAATTGGTGTAAAAAGAAAAATAAAGTCAAGTCTAAACCTCCATGTTGCTAGCCATCGTAAAAACCACCATCCCAAAAATGATTATTTCACCTCTTCAAATATCGATCTCCGCACATATGTATAACTTAATTTAGCTCATTGGCTAATCAATATCCTTCATATAGCTCATTGGCTATAACTTTTTTTTTCATAACGTTCCCCCACACTTAGTGTAAGCATACACCAAAAAAATCGAGAAAGACGTCTCTTTCATTAATGATGGATAATGGTACACACTATAAACAAAGTGTAGCTTCTTCATAATCATAAAAAACAATCCAACATTCCAAACAACTAGCAACAAACCATTAGACATGACAAGGGTTGGCTAAAGTTTAAAGTGTAAAATCTTTTTGTATTTTTTCTGGATGTAACAAATGAAAAGAATGGCTCAAAGGGTGTAACTAAGGGTATCTAGTGCTAAAGATGGGCACTACAAATGGGTCCATGTGGGTGGTTAACTAACCGATGTGGTTAGCTAATATATCATTAGATGTAAACGGAAGGCCATTTGGGTTAAATCCTAAGATGCCTCTTATCATTTGAACATATTTATATCACTCGAAAGTGATTTTAACCGTAATGCATAACTACTACAAGTTCTAGAATCGACATAATCACCGGCACACTCATAGCAAATATAAAACAAAAGATGTGTTTTATACAAAAAGAAACCTCACAATTGCGTGGAAAAAGGCTATTATGCATGCTAGAAAATGCTATCGAATCCAAAATGAATTACTTCCGTAATTTGGTTCAAATAAAAAAAAAAAAAAAAAAAAAAAAAAATCAAAAACCTCATTTACCATTGAAATTCTCAAGTTGTTTTTAATATTTATCAATAATGCGTGAAAACAACTAGACCATCAAGGGCGAATTCCTTCAAATCACTTGTATCCAAAAGTTATCTAAAAAAATAAAACGTATCATTTTTCCTATTTTCTTCCCTCCCCCATACTTAAGTTTTGCATTGTCCTCAATGTAATAAAAATGAACTTCAAAGTAAAGAAAATGGGAAAAAGAAATAGTTAAAAGATACCACAAGATAGAATATGCAATACGCATATTGGTCATAAGTAAGCATGTGAGTCATCCAACTCCAAATATTTGACCATCAATAAGCTTCCTACACATCCATCCTGCAAACAACACTGCAAAACACAATGCACAAACAAAACAAAACAAAATAATCCAACTGCAAATGCTACTAAAAACAAAATAAAACTAAACAAAATAAAATAATCATCCTAAAGAAATAGAAATAATATTGTTTAACACATAATAACCATTGTCTTTGAAACCATAAATTACGAATGATCCATGATCACTCCTCTTCCTCGCTCATCTCGTCACCTTCTTCATCATCATACTCATCATCATCACTTTCGGTTACATAGTTCTCGTCTATAATCTCCGAACGAACTCTTCTTTTCTTCTTCTTTCCTCCAACTCCTGATGACGATCCTCCAACATCATAGGTTGCTCCACCAACCTCAGGTAATCGACCATATGGGGGCACTAGATCATGAAATGGTGCGTACCCAGGATATGGATACGGGTAGAGTCCAGGGTAAGAAGTGTAAGGGAAAGGATATGGTGGAACATTGGGTGGATTGTAGGGTGGTAACTCATAATTGGCTTCTCGAGCCATGTGTTGAAAGATAGGCATTGAATAATCATTGATGTAGTTGTTTCTTAACATCATCGAGTCTCTCCACACATCCCTACATTGAATCTCATCTAAATGTTGGTTCCACTCTCCCCAACCTGAATTAAAACTACTGGACGTACCCGTTTGCACGTTCTCCATTGGTATACTCCCCTGCTGTTGTGGTGGTTGTTGTTGTTGTTTTGGCTCAATCCATAACCCCAAGGTTTTCAAACTTCTATTCAAAGCGTTCCCAAAACCTTGTGCAGTCCACATTTCACTATAATTTGGCTTTCCACACTTAGCCAATTCCTCATCAACATAATACCCAAGATTCTTCGCCAACCTTGTCACAAAATGTCCTCCACAAATGTGGCTATTACTCTTGATTCCCGGGGCCCTCCTAGACAAATACTCGGCTATCTGCCAAACTGCATTACCGTCCTTAGTCTCCTCTAGCAACATCATAACCCATAAGTCCGGTTTCTGACATTTGTCCCTGCTTCCATATCTATTAAATGGCCCGGTCACTATCAACTTATGAAGTATCCTCATTAATGGATTCCTGATGGTTGAGGCATTCCTCCTAGCGCAAGAAGGATCTCCCACTTGTTTCTAATAAGCGGGTATACTAGGATAGTCTTTTTCAAACCTCCAAAGCCTCGAAAAGTGAGCTTCAAATAATCGATGATTAACCTCATGTGGCTCATACAAACCAAGAGCCACGCCAAAAGCCGGCAACGTGTAAGCATGATCCCTTCCACAAAGCCTAAACCAAACACAAACTTCCGTCATCAAATTCCGAATATTCACCTTCCTTTCGAAATACATGGTTGAAAAGAACTCCATACACCATTCTCGATAGACCGCTTCATCGACGCTAAATGCTCTTTCCCATGACAAATCATTGAACGAATCTCCATCTCCTGGATACACATAAGATGTCCGCATCATTCTTCTCAACTCATCTTCACAATCACACTCCTCAAACAAATCCCAATCAATCACCCTCGGAACCAAACATGTCCTATGTTGCAATTTCGATAACCTTTCCCGGAAAGCATTTTTCTCCCCATCGGTGAGATCTTTGAACTTTAAGTTGGCATTTGCCTCCGTCTTCAAGTTATACTTGACTTTCTTCTTCTCGTTCCTTTGACAAAACTTCGTAACAAGCGGGTTCATTGGAATCGCCTCCAAGCTTGAGCTACCTACAACAATTCTCTGTAGAAATCACAAATTTAAGACCATATAAGAGTGTTAGAACAAACAAGAAGGTCCAAGGAACCCTCTAAGATCCATTTCAAAATTTCAAAAATTTGCAAAACAGAAGCTCCAACTGGATTCGGTTTCTGAGAAACCGAATCGGTTACTCTAATGACCAAAATCCAACCGTTCGGTTGCAGTGCGCAACCGGATCGGTTATGCAGTCTACATAAGGCTTTTGCCTTTCAAACCATTCCTCTCTAAGTCCAATCCACTCCTAAATCGCATTCTATCATCCTCAATGATTTCTACATCCTTGAATTACTCTAAATTCGCTTTTCAAACCTCAAATCATAACACATTCATCATCTTAGAACTCAACTCATAAAACCTCAATTCTACAATCACTAGTTCTAATCAACAATGTGGCATCTATTACTCAAAAAACACATCATCTACCATCAGGAATTACCAATTGCATCTTAACTTGATCCACTATCATAACCCAATCAAATCCGAAAATTCAATCATCTAGTATTCATCCTATGGTGAATCAATCAATACAATTCTTTTCGCAATGCATTCCTATATCAATTACTCACTCAATCCAAAAATATTACAACTTAATTCGAATTATAATAAAAACCCCCAAATTGGTGACCTAATATTCAATTCGAATCAAATGCTCTAATTAAACCTTAATTGAGTTAATTGAATGTAGATGCTTACTTGTTTGGTTGCCATGATGTTATCCTACAACTTAAACAATCTTCAATCAACTTCTCTTGGACGAATTTTGCAAAACCCAGTTGGGAATTAGTGTGTGTGTGTGTTTTTTCTAGAAAAGTGAATTTTTGGTATATATACTTGTATGCAACCGGTTCAGTCATGGACACAACCATTTCGGTTTGCATTTTGCCAAATTTTTGCATTTTTCTATGTTATTTAGGCATTTACCCTCCAAGCAACAAAATTTTACTCAAAAAATCCTGTTAAAGATACACACAACATTCATCCACCATTTGGAAATTTCAACAATCATCCAATCTTAAAACTCAAATCATCATTCTTATGAACTAAACCAAAACTCAACTCAAAACTCATAGTCATAATGCATTAACCAAATTACCTCAATCATAAAAAAAATGAAAATAAAATGAGAAACAAAAATCCTAAATGCATCAAATCAAAAAGAAATAAATAGATAGTTCATGAAATTCAAGCAAATAATTGCTTATTTATTACGGTTCCTTGTCTTCTCCTTCGAATTCATCGAAATACTCTTGCCTTAGGATGTCCTCGCTTTGAAATTTTCCGGTTAACTCAAGGTAGGTTTCAAAAGTTTTGAACTTTCTCATGAATCTTCTTCCGTCCGGACAAAGTATATCGAACTTGACATGCCAATCGCCATCTCCAGCTTGTCTCTTGTAAATCCCCGAACCCTCGGGTTTCCACTCCAAATTCTTAAGTTGCACCGGTAAAGAACCTAAAAAGTCGGTCAACTTCTTGTAGACTAGTATGTTTTTGAACGGGTTATAGAAAGCTTCAACTGCCAATGCACGTTCCATTTCGTCCTCTATATCAAAATTAGGTGGAGCTAATGGTCCAAACATTGGGTTTTCTTGGTTATCACGTCCCACTTCAAAACATGTCAAATCATCATTTGCTTCCATGAACTCCAAATCCTCCATAAATTCCAAAGTCGGTCCTCTTGGTTTCGGATAATATGTTTGCTTTGAAATTCCATCATCAATGGTCATTGTGCCTCTTCCCATGTCTATAATCGCACCACAAGTTCTTAAGAATGGTCTCCCCAATAGTAATGGTAAACTCTTATCCACCGGAATATCTAGGACAAGGAAATCAGCCAAATACGGTTGATAGCCAATTTGCACTCTCACATTCTTTACCTCTCCCATTGCCTTCGCTTGAGAATTATCCGCCATAGTAAGCTTCGAGTGATTAGGTTGCGGATTACTTAGACCTAAAGTCATAAACAACGGATAGGGCATCACATTAACACTTGACCCCGTATCGGCTAAAGCATAAACTGGTGTAGTCCCATTCACTTTGATTGGTAACACAAAATTACCCGGATCTTTCTCCTTCCTTGGCATGCCTCTAAACAAAATTCGATCTCGTTCCTCCTCCGTGAGATTCTTATCTTCCAATCTAGCCCTCGCTAACATTACCGCATCCAACTTCTTACGGTAAAGCACATAATCTTGAAGTACCTCTATCACCGGCTTCTTTTCATTTAGCTCAAGAAACTTTTGTTCTAGGTTTTCTAAAATAGCTTCTTTTTGTTTGTCGGTTAAAGGTTTAAAAGTGGGTGGTGATGATGGTGTGTAATCATTTTTGATGGTGGATGTTGTTGGGGTTAGTTTGTTTGATGAAGTTTTCTTCCGGTTTGCTTTCCCCATTTTAACTACCTCCACATCTTTCTCTTCCATGTTTGCACAAACTTCCACTAGCATCTCGTTCACTTCCTTTCCTTCTTCCAAATCAGTTATATTAATCCTCATTTCTCCCAATGCAAAATCAAGCTTACACTTGGTAGTTACAAGAAAATCTCTACCAAAACACACATTAGGTTCATCTGAATTCCCTTCTTCTAACACAACAAAATCTGTTTCAAAAATGTGACCATGAATATTGACTTTAAGATTTTTAACCATCCTTCTTCCATATGCTTCATAGTCCAAACGTACATGACCAATTTCGTCAAGAACCTTCTCCAAAATGTAGTTTTCTCCATAAGCCATATTAAGCTGCGCGTCCCAAGCACTTACTCCTTCTACGCTACAAGGCGTACCAAACCTCATGAATGGCGAATCATACACCGTCAAAGGTGCTTGTGTGAACACTACGACTCTTTCCTTCTTGTGAATTTGAACTTTGTTTTCACCTGTTTCCTCCATATCAACCGTATCAATCCATAAATCTTTCTTACTTTCTTCCAATATACCTCCAGTCTTTTCCAGCGAACTTCCGGTGTCCTTGAACATTTCGTCCAAGTTACGAAGGTATTCCAAGATTCCACTCAAACTATCCATACTATTAGACAAACTAAAACAAAACGAAACAAAACAAACCCAAACTATTAGCGTTAGAGTTAGTAAAAACAAGAACAAACTATAGAAACATAGACTAAACAAGTTAAGACACTCAACAAAACTCAAAACATAAGTTAAGACTCAAAATCTAAAAATGATAAAAATGAACTCAGAAACTCCAACCGGATTCGGTTGGAATCCAACCGAATCGGTTGGTTGAAACAACTAGACCAGAAAATCGAACCGGAACCGGTTGCGGGTTGCAACCGATCGGTTAGATGGACACAATATATATATATATATATATATATATATATATATATATATATATATATATATATTAATAAAATTTAATGCAATTAAGGAATAATTAAGATGTATAAAAACTCTAATTAATAAAACTCTTCATGAACCAATAATTAATACTTAATAATAAAACCATTAAACTAAAAACTAAATTAACTACCAATTAAAATCTATCATTAAATAATTAAACCATATAACTGAAAAATTACTATAAAAATTGAAATTAATCTAAAACTTAATTAACTAATAAATATCAAATGTAAATAAAATGTAAATAAATCTAAGAAATCATTAAACTATAAGACATAATCTGCAAATAAAATCTAAAAATGACAAGAATTACTCTAGGAACTATAACACAAACAACTAAGTAAACTAAACTAATGAAATCGAAAATGAAAATTTCCTCAGAAACTCCAACCGGATTCGGTTGCAAAGCAACCGAAACGGTTAGCTTTTAACCAAAACCTTTTCTTTTCTTTTTTTTTTAAACAAATTCCAATACTATCAATTTTACAGAAAATAAAAATCAAAATCCCCGGCAGCGGCGCCAAAAACTTGATGTGCTACGAATGGTGCAAGTTTTAAAAATTTATAAACACGATTTAACCGTCTAACCTATTAACACATACGAGCAAGTATACTCGTCCGTGATAGCAAAGTTTGGTAAGTCGAGATCGTCCCAAGGGATTTTGTGTATGAAATTGTTTTTGTATGAAAATATTCCAACAAGAAAGCTTGTCAAGGCTTCCTCCAATAGTTATGTTATAGCAAAATTCAATAATAAGAAATATATATACTTGTGTGTAGTCTATAATCAATCATAAATAGTGTTCATGAAGGTTTGGTGTATACTCTTGATGTGATGCACAAATCATAAGCAAATGATTCCCCAACCATGGTATGTGTTTGTAAAAATCATTCAAAGAACAAAAACATATAGGTAATCCTTTCGGCCCTTATCCTAATGATTATCCTTTAGAAATTCCATTTGTTTGCAACATGTTCTTATTAAATTTGTTCTTACGAATCTTTCGACCCTTTCGTGATGAAAATGTTCCTAGTCCTGTTTTAATAAGCAAACATGGTGGTTGTCAATCACCATATCCCCATACTAGTTTGTCCTCACTTTTTGGAATAAAACAAAAGAGAAATCCTTTCGGCCCTTTTTCTTAAAACATGTTTTATCGACAAATCAAACCAAGACTAGTATTTTTCCAACAAACTCATTTAGACAAGATCATATATACATGTAAAACCCTAAAATCGTAAACGTGTTAAATGACCTTTTGCCCCTCAAGCTTAAGAATTGTGAAATACGTAAAACCCGTTAATTACATCTGACACTTAACTCATAAATGACTTATACTAAACAAGAGTAACCAATTTTAACTACCATGTGAATATTGCACAATATACAAGTTATTTGGTCTATATAATAAGCATATAATAAAATATTAAGTTAAAATGTAACAAAATCTAATTAAGGTAAATTGGATTAGATGAATTGGTCTTCTTGAAACCCCTTTTTGGTCGGCCTAAATTAACGCCTACATCAATTCCATAATCACAATTATTCTCTCATTTACTCATTCAAACCAAAATCACAAAAAAAAAAAAAAAAAAAAAAAAAAAAAAAAAAAAAAAAACCTAATACTTAATTCCCCACCCAAAAATGACGGCAAACCATGGGAATCCTCCCCTTTTGATCCAAAAAAAAAAAGGAACATACACCAGGGAATTCACGGGAGAGTTGTAATCATTGTTAGGCTGCAAGGTTGGTGATGGTAGTGAGTTTTCTGGTTCCTGGTCGTGGGTGTCTCATGGCCAAGAGTGTTGGTCGTTTTCGTCATGGCCGTGTTTATTCCTCTCCTTTCATGCTACAAGGTAACATAATCAATCTCATGCCTCTTTCATCTTTGTTCCCTGTTAAGTCGTGGGTTTTGTTTCCCCACTTGCGCACACTTTCACCCTAATAAAACATTACATAAAATGTTATATCAAGGTTACATGAATCATCTTAAGGGCCACATAAAATCATGATCTATTATACTCGTTAAAACGACCATTCGAATGTATATTGATGTATGCACTTGGACCAGATTTAAAGCTGTTGTATAATATGGGGTGTGTATATTTCATATGATTTCATGCGTGGGTAATTATATCGAGTCGAGTGTGAGTTATGTGTCTCGTCAATTATGTGTCGCATGCTATAATGAATCTTAAATGGTTAGTCCATGTTGGGTACTGGTCAAGTAAAAGGGTTAGTTTGTGTCTTGAGCATGTTGAAACTGTGATGTCGTGCGAGTCGATTTCGGTCATGTTCCTGAAATGAGGTCATACAAATAAAAAAGGAATTGCATGCATGGGTCTAGTGTGATATTGTGTTTTTCTGTTTGGCTTGTTACATGCGTGTGTGTGTTATATGCGTGTATGGGTTTTATGCGTGTGATTAGCATACAATATAGTAGACCGGCAAAGTTTTTTAAAATGATGGTCTTCACTTGTTTAACTCATGATTGTTAGAATCATGTGGCGTGCAATATTATTTCCAGTAAAAGAGTCCTATACGTGTGCATATATGTGTGAGAATGTGTATGAAATGTGTCCTGTGGAAGTGCATGAAGTTTCATTAGTGCTTTTGCATGTAAACAAATTACTTATGCATAGTGATCTAGGCGTAGGGTATCAATGAATGGAAAGGGTTATCAAATAATCATAGTATACGCAAGGTCTTGTGAGGGTAAGTTTAAAGGTGATCGCGGGATCAACGGTTGGGTCGTTTAATGTTTTGAAAGGGTGTCGGGGGAGTCAAGCCGGGGGTTAATCATAATATATTTTTACTAAGTCGTGAATGTTGATTGTTTACCGCGAGCGAGCTTGAATATTGATCGAACATGTAGAACATTAACATTGGATTTGAGAATTCTAAACTAAAATTGAAATATATTAAATATTAAGTTTATGTTACATTTTAAACCTTAGACTTTGGTCATGGGCGCATGCAAACCCTAAAATTTGACAAGTTGTCATTTTTGACCCTAATTTTTAGAATATATCATATTTGACCTCTAATATTGCTATTTTGTCATATTTAACCTTTAAATTACCATTTATCATGTGTAACCCCTAAGTTTGGCTAATTATTAATTATTACCCTAAAGTATATATTTTGGTCCATTACTAAAAATGAGAATACGCTTAATAACTCTAAAAAAAATATTAATACGATTTATATAAGAAATAAATCCGTTATGACGTAAATGAGCTAATAAGTATTATACGAAACGTAATCCGTGTAGATTCGTTGAAGAAGACGTGGAGTTGTTTCCTTGTGTTCATTCATTCGTTTGCTTTCTTTTCATTGGCGTTAAGGTACAAATATTCTGACCTTTCTCATAAGGTTTCTCATGATCTCCTTGCATCTTTGATCTCTTGCCAATTTGATATTGAACTATTGACCTTTGCTATTGAACCTTTGATATTGACCTTTGCTATTGAACCCTTGATATTGATCCTTTGCTATTTGAACCTTTGATAATTGAACCATTGATATTGGACTATTGATTTGGTTTGTGAACTGCTAATATTGGACCTTGATATTGATTGAACTCTATACTATACACTTTGACCTGTCAGTTGATACCCGAGCCATTAACTAGGCACGGGGGTTCCATGTCCGTGTCATTGATGCACCAATGGCATGACTCCAGTGTGGATGAGTGATGTTCCACACCGTCCCCATATTTGTATTGATTATGCGCGCTTCAGATATATTGTATGGCCACTATTTGTTTTGCAGGGGGCGTATGGATACATCCTAGATTTGTATTTGTATTGTATTGATATTGATATATTGTTTTGGTGATGCGGTGCGTGTGTGCAATACACCCCCTCACATTTTGGGAGCTAGCTACTCCATTGGTTACTGAGGTCTCCCCTCATATTGGTTTGGTATTCCGAGGTCACCCCTCCGAATACATTGGTTACTATTTGTTACTTGGCTGCTATTGCCACTATTGATATGGTTTGTTTTGTTGGCTCGGGATAGATTCTGACAACCCTTACACTTTTGATATACCTATATTGTACCTTCTGGATTCCCCACTGCACCATATTCTGAATTGACTGTCCTTTACCCAATACCCTTATATGACTCACTCTACTACCAAGATATATATGTTCCATTGCTTTGATCTGTTACACTCTCATTCCGTTACTTCAGACTATCGTTCCATTCACGTACCGGGTTATTATATGCTTATTGAATTTGATTATACTATTCCTGTTTTACGTGACCATTGATTATCCTGCTATGATGTGATTAACATGCGGTTATCTGAGTTACCTGTTTCTATCTGATGATATGTGATCTCACTGTTATGTGACCCTCTGTATTGTCTGGTGATCATGCTAATGTGTAATCGATAGTTTTGTCTGTTATTTTGTGTACTTGTTCAGATAATTTCATGAACTATGATTATCTGTTTCCTTATCTGCTTGTTGTTAACCTGCCATGTTTGCATTTCGGTTTATGCTACGGTTTAATTGGGTAAATGGTTCAGCTTGTGACGTCGGGCTTGTTAATTTATTTAGTTGCCTTGCTATGTCTTTATTTCATTTAATTATAGTGTTCATACTGTATTCTTACTTGTTACGTGTGACTGCCATGTTTTGACTACCGTTATGATACTGATTATGTCTTCAACTAAGGGTTGTGACCTGTGTAAATTGCCATGCTCACTTATTAATTAATTGCTTCCGCTTTCCGGTAGACATCCGTTTGACTTGTATGTCTTTTGATTTTCCTGAATTGATTGTATGACATATATGTTGTGTGGATGCTACGCCTGTTATACTTGCTTATGTGTCAGTCTTGTATGTCTGGTTTGTATGTGCTTGTTTATATGTCATCGATTCTTTGCTTTGCTTCGTTCTCCTAGTTTCTGTTCGTTTTGGATATCTGTATAATTGTGTTCTGCAGGATCCTCATTGACTCATTAATCTCTTTTCGCTGCGACTTTGTTATCCGTTTCCTTTGTTTCATTTCGCATTTCAGATTTTATTTAGCTTTCGTTTTGTTATATCTGTTCACTGGGCTTTTTAAGCTCAGCCGCATTTCTTTTCCTGCGGCAGGTTTTAGGTTTGAAGATGGGCTTTGTTTGGGCTGAGAGTTGGATCATTTGAGTGGATTAACCATAGATACCTTTCTGTTGGACTTATTTTGGCGGGCTTTTGTTTTGAGATTTCATTTTATCTTAGACATTTTTGGTTTTGTAATTTTTCTTGTAAATCATTGTTTAAATGACTTGATACTTCACTTTTAAGGTTTCCGTTTGTAAATATTTTAATTGTATGTTCTGATATGACACCAGAATGTGACACTTCTACCCTTGTCGGGTTGGGGTGTTACAATACATGCATCACATTTTGAGAACACTAGAATGATTAACTACATCCCAACACACAAGTATATCCCAAAACTACTCCATGATAATAATAAGAACTAAACACAAATCATAACAAAGTAATTCCAACAATTCAAGAGAGTAGAATTCCATAACAAAGTTCATAGAATACCTAAACTTTTGTGATTACAAGAATTAGAATTCGTGGATTGTAGCAACCACGTGCCTCCAATCACCTAGATTCACCGTATACCTCCAAACTACCAAAACTATGGAAAAGAATTGTTCCCTCCTTGCTCCTGGACGTTCTACAGCAAGTACTAGACTTTTGGGCTTGATAAAAATGGTTGGTATTAGTTTTGGTGTAAACTAATACAATTTTGGTTGTGTCACACTAGTAAACTTAGTACTAGGTTCATTATATAGCCACAAATGCTTGCCCAACTGATAAAAAACTTTCTCCACAAGTTAATGGTAAGAAATGATCGGCCTCTTATGATTATGGGGAGTTAAGGCAACAATAAATGCAACTTTGTGTAACTGCAGTGCGATAAACCGGATCGGTTGCGATGGCAACCGGATCGGTTGTGTTTTGACCAAATGTCCAGCAGGATCCGGTTACGGGTTGTGACCGATCGGCTGGGTGTTGCTGTTTTGACTTTTGTTGACATTTTCTGCTTATACGCTTCATTCTTACTTTCGTTGATGATTTCCAAAGCAAAACTTGTTCTTTCCTTGCTGTAAATACTTAGAAATCATTATGCTTCCCAATCATTGAGTCCAAAAGCTTCCTAGCTCGACTTCTTCCCTTAGAATCTTCCAAATGTGCATAAAAACTTCATTTCTTCATCATTCGTGATACCTGGCTACATATACATACATAATACGCATCTTTTGCACTTTTACAATAGTTATGAGTAAATATAGCCGATTATCATGCACAAAACTAACAATAACGCTACTAAAAACATGTTCATTTTAGGCGTTATCAATGTCCTTGCAAAAAATGTCCATGTAGTAGGTTAGGGTAATATAGTCATTTCATATGGCCTTTGATTTTCACTAACGGGGATATTTAACGATTTACAACAAAGTGGTAACCACATAGACTTTTTTTTACAGAAATGGCAACCCACGGGGACATTTTTCGCAATTAAATTTATTCAAGGATATTTTTCGGAAAAATGGCAATGGAGGAACTACTACCCAACACTACACGACACCTAAACCCAAAGGAGACCAACTCCTTATTACAACATCATCAAGGATATCAATATCCTTGGATCCAATACTAATCTATCTTGTACATCGAAACACACCATATTGAATGTACACCTTAGGCACCTTTCACTAATGCCCTTGGCTTGACTTCTAGGCATCCTTCACTAATTCCTTGTGACTTGACTTCTTTAGCGTTCTTCACTAATACTTTCGACACGTACATTAAGCACCTTTCACTAATGCTTTCATCTTGACTCTTTTGGCATCCTTCAATAATGCCTTCAACACAACACTTCTATAGAGGAAGAAAGAACTATCAACAAGAGAACCTCAGTAGTCTTGATGATGACGAAGCATGGCAACTCATGGACTTGAGCTTGCTCGACTTCAAGAGGTGGTGATCTCGCCTTTAAGAGGAACCTAGTGAATCACACAAAAACAAAAGACAAACTACATAGAAAGATTCTTTAGGATCAGTGGTTAGAGAGTTACAATACTTGGAGAAAGTATGTGTGGGAGTGGCAACCCAAAAGGAAGAAATGACTCACTATTTATAAAGGAGAAACACCTACTGTTCCACGGATCCCACGGATCCCTTCCTTGAGGGATCCGTCCAGTGTATTGACATGTGAGAAATGATGTGTGTTCATTGGAGGAGAAATATGGTGAGTTTTGGTGAAGTGATAAATCAAAAGCACTTTGAATGTGATCCTAAGTTAGCTGTGAGTGAGTATGAGACCTACTGAGCTTGAGGAAGATATAAGTGATCCTAAAGTATCATGTTTAACTAGTCCAATAAAGACTGGAAGGTTGGATTGATGCAAGAAAGCTAAAAATGCACCTCTGTCCACCCGGATCCCACGGATCCTTTATTTGAGGGATCCGGCTAGTTATAACCAAGGGATCCGGTGTCTGAGACAGATTTTCTTAACAGAATGGTTGCATAAATTTGCTCTATGTATCGAATTTTGAAACTAATGATTTCTTATAGCAAGCATATATGTATACATGTAAAACATAGCAATGAGAGCATGTAAGAATAGCACATAAGCAATTAATATGAAATCTAGCTCACAAATAACACAGAGGTTTATCAAACTTAACAAGCACTTATTCAAGAAGCTCAAAACATATTTACGATCTAGATTAGTAAATCGTTTGTATTAACAATGACGTGCAAGGTATGTTGAAGAGTAAGAAACACATGTATATGCCTCCTTAAGACAGTGAATTGTTTAGAAGGTTGTTTTGGTTTAGTGAAGGTAATGAACTACGTATAGTTATTACGGATGGTGATTAGCGTACAATGAACTTCATCCTTGAAGTATTCTAGCTCTTCTCGATCAAAGCAAGATAATCTCTTGATGAGGCAAGTTTAATTTTACAACTTGTTTGATTAGTAATCCTAAGACAACGCAAATTATTTCCATTGTAAACTTACTTTAGGAAAACATAGGAGTATAAATTTCTCAAGTGAGAGAATGAATATGAGACTATTACTAGTGGTGCTCAATTATGACTAAACACGACCATTTTTACGGGCGATTCCACATGCCCAACTTCTATCAAGGAAGCAATTCAACCATTAGGTCAAATTGAGTTTCTAGTGCAATATGTTCTCCAGTATTCATTCTCAAGTTAGGAAAATTTATATTCCTACAATGGCCTATCGAAGAGTAACAATGATGATACTTTGCTTCGTTTTTATTAATATTATACTTGAAACAACTAAGGTGACGAAGGTGTCATGTTTAAAGAAAAAATTAAAAGTTTTCCATATGATGAACAAAAAAATGGTTGGATGAGCTAGTTCAACATATGTTGTTGGAAAGCTCGATTTTGGACTTTCGGATATGAAAAATTATATTTGCGTTGAAAAATTATTTACTTGAGTATATCGGATGAAATAATCAAGTTGTCAATCCTACTATGAAGCTTGGAAAGCGATCATGAAAAGGAAAACGGGAGAGTACATCATCAACACAAGTGTAGGTTATGATCCGATGTACATTCTTGTTGTTCTTAGAAAACGATACAAGAAAATATGAAATCAAGAAATCATATAAGCACATAAAACATTTATGTTGCACACATGACAAAATCAATCACAAAGCCATTTAGTGTATTACATGTTTTACACATTTTTCAACTTATATGACTTATCTAAGTATTTAAACTGACATTTTCGACACAACTAGATGTTATCCCAAACACTCTTTCAAATAGCACATTGATTAGTAGAATATTACTAAATCGATATGCAAGAGAATGAATAGCAAGGTAAGGAAACTACATATGTTATTCAATCAAACAAGCACAAAAGCTATTTGAGATAAGCAAACAATCAAGTAATGCAAGGAAGATAATTTATCATTTAGCATAGCATACGAAAGTTCTTTTCATCGCTTTGTGTTAAATATAAACATGTATACCAAGCTTGATTAGTTTCTTTTAAAAATATGATCAAAACCTTAATTTCAAAAGAGGACACATTGTTATTCAAAGATGAAAACCTCCGTCTCCAATTAGATCAAAAGTTTGTGCAAAAGTTATTCCCGAAAAATGACTTTCTATTATAAATCAATGATTATGTAAATCTTTGTTTTGAATCAGTTTATAAAATCATTTTTAAATGAAAGTAGACTCAAATGCCTTTAAAACGATACGTGACACGACTTCTAACGACTTACGGTTAATTAGTTATGAGTTTTTGAAATTCAGACAAAAAATTGTCTTCTGTACCACGGATCCCTTGCTTGAGGGATCCGTCAAGTGTAAACTGTGGGATCCGCGGATCTGACACATAATTACAAAAATGTATGTTTTGACCCGACGAAAAGGTTTAACCTTTATAGACTTTTTAGTGAAGTTATATGACCCATTTTTACCTTTATTCAAGCTTGATTAACAAGATATCTAACAACAAAACTTCAAAGAAAAAAAATCAACAAAACACTTTTCATATTATGCTTATTATAAGATAGAAGCATATATCACCATTTTATCCACAAGCAATTTAGCACGTTTTTGACCAAAAATTGTAACTAAGAAAACATACCTTTGCTATATTCCCTTTTTATGGTTTTAGAAACCATAGACGCGAAATACTTCATGATCTTCTAAAATACCCCAATCCTTTGCTAAATATTCTTTTTAAGGAAAGAGATATTTAGAGAAATTCTTCGTGATCTTCTTAGGATGCCCAAATCCAAGTATGGAGAATTCTTAACAAATAAAATATTAAAACGTTCCATCATTGTCCAACATAGTACAATGTGATGATTTTTAAAACATGACCTGTAGTAAAAAAAAATCCTTCTTTGTAGTTTTCAAACATACACGGATCGTATCAAGTATTTAAAGTACAACATACTCTAAGAAACTTGGTAACGAAGCTCTGATGCCAATTGTGGAAAACTAGATGGGGGGGGGGTGAATAGTTTTACCAATTAAAACATCGTTTTAAAACATTTAGATCAACTTATGTCAATTTATTTAGATGTGTATGTTGGACGTTGATAGATAGATATATAAAAGTGTAATGAAAGATAAAGAGTAAGAGGCACATAACCACGACACAAGTATTTATAGTGGTTCGGCTACAAGGACACCTTCCTTGCCCTACTCCACTCCCCAAGTCACCTACTCGAGAGTTCGTAATCACAACATGACACAAACTCCTTATGGCGGAGAAGCCTTCACAACGTTGCCTACTCTTTTTCCGGTACTAGGCTAACCAGGGTTCTTTCACACCAAGGTGAACCACACCTACCACAACGTCGCCTACCCTTTATCTGGTGCTAGGCTAACCCCCGAGTTCTTTACACCAAGGAGAACTAATCCTATCACAACGTCGCCTACTCTTTATCCGGTACTAGGCTAAGTACCGAGTTCCATTACAATGGAGGAACTACTACCCAACACTACACGACACCTAAACCCAAAGGAGACCAACTCCTTATTACAACATCATCAAGGATATCAATATCCTTGGATCCAATACTAATCTATCTTGTACATCGAAACACACCATATCGAATGTACACCTTAGGCACCTTTCACTAATGCCCTTGGCTTGACTTCTAGGCATCCTTCACTAATGCCTTGTGACTTGACTTCTTTAGCATTCTTCACTAATGCTTTCGACACGTACGTTAAGCACCTTTCACTAATGCTTTCGTCTTGACTCTTTTGGCATCCTTCACTAATGCCTTAAACACAACACTTCTATGGTGGAAGAAAGAACTATCAACAAGAGAACCTCATTAATATTTATGATGACGAAGCATGGAAACTCATGGACTTGAGCTTGCTCGACTTCAAGAGGTGGTGATCTCACCTTTAAGAGGAACCTAGAGAATCACACAAAAACAAAAGAAAAACTAAATAGAAAGATCCCTTAGGATCAGTGGTTAGAGAGTTACAATACTTGGGGAAAGTATGTGTGGGAGTGGCAACCCAAAAGGAAGAAATGACTCACTATTTATAGATGAGAAACACCTACTGTTCCACGGATCCCAGGGATCCCTTCCTTGAGAGACCCGTCCAGTGTATTGACTGGGATCCGTGGGACGCTCCCTTTTACCCATGGGTTTTGGGTCATGGGTTATGGGTCATGGGTACCAAGTAGATTCAATGTATCTACAAGATGCAATGCATCTAGTCCATGGTTTTGAGTGCCCACCAAGGTACAATGTATCTAGACATTGGGTATGGGTCATGGGTTATGGGTACCAAGTAGATTCAATGTATCTACAAGATGCAATTCATCTAGTCCATGGTTTTGAGTGCCCACCAAGGTACAATGTATCTAGACATTGAGTATGGGTCTTGGACTTTAGGTTTTACCCAACTATATTCAATGTATTTGGTCAATGGGTCAAAAACTTAAGTTTCTACCCATTTACATTACCCAATATACTACATACTAGTTATGTGTATATTTACCAAAATATGTAAACACTAGTTGTTGTACATATGTAATACTAAATCATAAAATCACTTATACTTGTTTTAGTGTTTTATGTGAAAACGTAAGTGTGTTAGAAAACTATTGGCTCAAACCATTTACGTATTTTATTTGTTTCGTTAAAATGATTTTACGTTTGTTATCGACAAAACATTAGAAGATCGTAAAATATAAATAAACATTTTTACGGCTTATTTGTATTAACAATCTCCCCCTTTTTGTTGATGACAAAACATAAAATTATTTTAAGGAAAAACAAAAACTAAGTAAAACTTTGAGTTTGTAGTTTTTACTTTCTTCTCTCCCTTTTTGTCGAAACAAAAAGAGTTACAAAAGAAACTAACACATTGTTTTTAAAAAAATGTGAAAATTAGAAAAGAAAAGAAATAAAGAGTAAGTAACGGAAAAGGATCTCGTCTTAACTCCCCCTTGACGAGTCCATCCGTTTGTGAGGGCGTCAAGTAAATATAAACTAATAAGCCAACGAATTGCAATTTTTTTTTGCAAATGATTTCGTCTTAGTGACGATAATGCTCCCCCTTGATGATTGAAATTGTGCAAAGGGATGTCATGAAGTGTAATCCATAGGAGGATTATATTGCAAATGGTTTTGCAATGTTTTGTTTGACACAATGCTCCCCCTAGCTTAGGGTGTCAAAGTCTTCATGTGTATTTTGAAAATCTACAAAATAAATGTTAGAAAAACAAGTATATAGAGCATAATTTCCTGCAAATAAGACTCAAGTTAGTAGTAAACAAGTATTCTGTTGCACGGATCCCACGGTTCCCTCATTGAAGGGATCCGTCTAAGCAAAACTGAGGGATCCGTCTGCCTGTGAGCTTAGAACAGCTATGGTGATGCAAAAATGTGGTATTAAACACGCTAAGTTATTTCAAAAAAAAATGCACGCTAAGTTAAGAAGTCAAACATGACGACATAATTCTGTTAATAGTATGTTATCTTTTCCTTTTTCTTCTTTTCGTCTCTTTATTATATCAAAATTATAAGACCTAATGACACATTGTTCAAAGGCTAATGCGACCTTTATTGACTAGTCTCGCGATCATGATGAAAAGACAAATCGTGTTACATCATGATTAAAAGATTAATCGGAAATTCAAAGAGAAATGCTACACTCACACAACTTTTACAAAAAGAAATCCACACACACATGTATCACTTAATCATAGAGAGTGGGAAAGATAACGAGAAACTTTAATACAGTGTTTTTGGTACAAGTCACTTGCCACATGTGCATACCGATTTCTTTTTGTGAAAATTATGTGAGTGTAGCATTACTCTTGTTCAAATTCATCTTGTCCGCTTTACCGCTGCATGTACTCACAATGAAAACCGTTATGTTTCTATGAAGATGCATTAAGTAGTGTAACTTTGAACTATCATAACAATTCAAAAAATATAGAAGGGTCCCGCGCAATGCGGCGCCGGGTACCCGATAACTATTTTTGTGACGAGCAAATGCTTTTCAGTAAATTTATGATTGTGGCGGTGGAGAAGGCGTCGGAGGCGGTTGTGGAAGTTGAGGTGATGATGCGTGTTCTTTTACAGATAGTGAGAGAGGGGATGATTTTGGTAGTGTGTTTTTCAGAGTGAGAATGAAAAATGAGATTTCTTTGTGTATTTGTGGGTACTTATATCTCGTAGGTTAGAGTATAAATTAAAAATATGAATTTAATGAATTAAAAAAATATTTATGATGAAGTTGTGTAGTTGGCTGTTACATCTTAAATGGGCATAATGAATATTGGAGCTGTTACAAAAATGTAATAACTTTTATTTATGTGTGCAAGGCATTGAATTTTTCGTAAAAGTCAAATATATTTATGAAGAAGTTTTGTAACGTATTGACTATTTTTATTACAAGGCTTTAATAGTTTGGTCATAAAGTCTGAATTTTTCCATAGCTATAAAGTTTGGTCATAAAGTCTTTGTATTATTATTGACTAAATGGATTGTTATTTCTTAATAAGGAAATGTTTTTGGTCTTACAATTTTAAGACTACCTTTTTTAGCAAGTCCTAAATCTATTATAAAGTACTATATAGATAATGAAAAAAAAAAAGATTAGAAAAAAGTGTAGGACTACCAACCTAATCATTTTAAGTTTGTTAACTTAAGTTACTGAATAAGAAAAAATTTAAGATTGTACTTTTATTACTTTTATTAGATGCTCTACCTGAGTGCCACAATTGACAAAAGATGATTCTTCCATTCTCATGAACACCATCAACTATTGATTTCCAAGCTTCCACATCCCAAGGGTATTCGGTAATCTTTATATAAGAAAAATATATAGAAACAGTAAGGATTAATTGCATTTCTAAAAATTATCTTACTTCTAATCATATATTTTAAGGTACCTTGAGCAGTATAATCCCAGATGCTTCACTTAGGGATGAGCATAGTACCAGAATGGTACTCAACCCGTACCGAATTAGTGGTATCGATTTTTTCTCAAGCATGAAAGTGGGTACTGGTACAGTATCGGACTGGTTTCGGGTATCAAATTTGGTACTTGTACTCGATACCGGAAAATCATTACCTATATGGTTCTTCCCGAGAAATCGATACCTATACGGTTCTTCCCGTTTTAAATTTATTAATGGATTTTGTGTCATCCCTACTCGTAAAATTTTAAAACTTTTGTTATTTAACTTAAATTTATTAATGGATTTTGTGTCATCCCTACCTATACCGTACTGGAGGAGTATTGCGTGTCATTCCTACTCGTAAAATTTTAAATTTATTAATATACAAAATGGATTGCTTATGTTACGTAATTCGTCTCATGAACTTTGGTGGCTTCTTTAAATAATCACAAAGTATGCCCATAAGCGTCAAGCTCATTTTGTGACAAAAGTTTGGGCAAATGTTGTTAAATAACACAATACTCCTCTCAAAGTATCGATAAACATGATACATAAAAAAAAGGGTTAAATGCAAATAATGTTTCTGTGGTTTGCCATTTTTATAAAAAATGTCTTTGAACAAACTTAATTGTGAAAATGTCCTTGTGGTTTGCCCTTTCTGAAAAAAATGTTCTTGTGGTTTCCACTTTGTTGCAAATCTTCTCTTTTGTCTAACGAGCGTTAATTATCCCCGTTAGTCAAAGTCAAAGGCGATGTGAAATGAGTATTTTACCCTCGCCTACTACAGAGGCATTTTTTGCAAGGACATTTTTTACAGTTTACTCTTGATTCGATTTTGAGTTTCCAATTACACCACCACCCTCTACCACCACACGATCACACCACCACCCTCTACCACCACATGAGCACCACCACCACCATCACCCCTCTACTACTACATTTGGAAGAAAAAAATATCAATTTTTCCTAAATTCATCTTAAAAATATCAATATTACGGTTCCAAAAAATTTGTGCACCCAGTCATATTTTGTCTTGATTCCGTCCTTGCAGATTGGTGTTATTCTTCGTGATTCTCATGGTATTGCTCAGGTCAACAGTGTTACTGGCAGCAAGATTCTCATAATTTTCAAGGCTCATGGTATGCCTTATCATAATTGTTCTGTATACCCAATTTAGTATTTTTACTGTGACGTCTTTACTAATGTGTTTGCTTCATTTGAAAGGACTTATTCTGAGATCCCAGAGGATCTATACCACCTCATCAAGAACGCTATTGCCATCAGAAAGCACTTGGAAAGTAACAAGAAAGAAAAGGACTCCAAGTTCAGGTTGATTCTTGTTGAGAGCAGGATCCACCGTCTTGCCCGCTACTACAATAAGACCAAGAAGCTTCCACCAGTCTGGAAATAGTATGTTCTGATCCCTTTTAATTTATATTGTTACTCTTTTTCGTTGCATATATGTCCCTATCGTCATCAACATGAATAATTGTCCCCTTTGTGTGCATCTTTTTGAAAATTAAGATCAATTTTTTGAATTGCTTCAATGCAATCATGGTTTTGGACCGTTTACATATTCATCTATTTCCACTCATTATCTAAGAGATGTTTAAGTTCCAAACCATTACTGCCCATTGCTTCGAGTGTTGATTGCTTTTGCGTTTCTTGGTCTCTCACAGAAAGGCAAATGTAATGTGTTTATTGTTGAGTTTATGATATATAAAATAAAATAAAACATAAAGACATCAAGAGTACACAGCGGAAGACTTAAGATCATAACAAATAAATTAATTAACTGAAAGTATGCGTAACGTACCTCTTGCGAATATCAAATCCCTCGAGCAAAGCAAAACCACCCTCGAGCAAAGCAAACCAAAGAAGTACTTATTGGTGTAAGAAAAATGTCTTACAACCACGTTCTTGTACACACGAATTAACCAAACGAATCAAGTGATTGCTAGATCTAACACAAGTCCTCGTTTAAGAAAAACGAAACCAAACTCCCTTACTTGGGGTGTTCGGCCGAAATATGGACTAGAGAGAGGAGATGAGAGATCTAGGGTTAATGCAATGCACAAGTGTATGAAACCCTAGAACCTACCCCTCCTTATATACTAGTAGGTAAAACTTAGAGGACAAGTTAGGGGAACAAGGCCTTGGAGAGACCCCCATGGCCGGCCACCATGAAAGCCCAAAGCCCATTCCTTAACTTTTCCAAGTTTTCCATTTCTAGTCCTTCTCTTTTCCATTTAACGGTCGTTAGTCATTTTTCCGTTAAATACTTAACGATCGTTAACCGGACTTAATGTGTAATAATTAATCGTAAACATAAACATTAATTATTAACTTTAATTCTCATTCGCTAATGTGTGCAATCCCGTGGTCTCGAGTTCGAATCCGGACATTCACATATTTGTAAATATATACATTTCCAACAGCTCCCACTTGGATATGTTTACAAAACGTGAAATGACATTGGTTAGCGTCTAGCAACACGCCAATGCCCCCTGTACAACTCGTGTATGGTTTTCTGGAGAAAAACCAAGTTTGATGATTCATCATCATATTCATCATTTTGTTTCTAATACCATGTTAATAAGAATATGGATCTTACTCATTTCTTAATTAACTATTCTGTTTCTCGCTTTATGATTTATTAAGATTACCAATTCTTCTAAACAGAAGACCTTGGGTATGGCCATACAAACATCTTAACAATCCTACGAGGGGCCCAGTAGTATTATACTTCAAAATGAATTTGAAGGAAACAAATCCCATTTTGACTACAAGCAGGATTCATAAATTTCGCAACACTTCTGAAAACAACCCTTATAACTACCAGTTACGTGTAGCGTTAGATTGCTTCACAAAAATGCACTACATCCATGACATATCTCTTGTATCTCAAGTCAGAGGATAAATATCCATGATATACTTAATGACAAAGATCCATAAAGTATCATCATGTGAGTGGGATAAGTCCTATATTCAATTCATTGAATATCATCTGAAATTAGTCATGCTACGCATCAATATACTTTCAAGTATATTCTAACTAATACTCAGATTTGTCTTAATTCAATATCATTCCCATGTTATTGATTGACAACGGACTATTTAGAATAACTTAAGTTATTCAAGGATTTAAACATGTAAATATAGGACAACATCATAATAAATGAATAATAAACATAACAAAAATACTTTATTTCATTTCAATAATAATGTTTACAATATCCTTTTATCTAAAATACTTAGTCACAGATGGGCATGAAACTACTAGCTAAACGAAGTCCAAACTTATCAGACAAATGATTAAGTTTTTCACCAGGCAAGGCCTTAGTTAACGGATCTGCTAGGTTATCATCTGTGTGAACTTTGAGCAACTCAATTTCACCTATCTCGACTTGCTCTCGAACATAGTGATATTGTCTAGGATAGTGTCTGGTGCCCTTCATGACTCCAGGTTCATGGGCAAAAGTAATTGCAGCTGAATTGTCACAATATACTTTAATAGGATTTTCAATCGACGGCATAACACCAAGCCCCGAAACAAACTTCCTTATCCAAACAGCTTCCATGGCAGCCTCAGACGCCACTATGTACTCACTTTCTGTAGCAGACATCGCAAGTGTTGTCTGTTTCTTACTCTTCCAATCCACAGCACCTCCATTGATGACAAAAATGTAACCCGTTTGAGACTTCGTATCATCTTTGTCACACTTCCAGGATGCATCGCAGTAACCTGTAACAGACAGTTCTGCTTCTGGATTTCCTCCATACACTATGAACATATCTCTTGTAGCCCTAAGGTACTTGAGAATATGCTTAACAGCAGTCCAGTGAATTTCACCCGGATTCTGTTGATACCGACTGGTCAAGTTTTGAGCAAACGCCACATCAGGCCTTGTGCATCGTACCGCGTACATGATAGATCCTACAGCCGAAGCATAAGGAACTTTCTTCATACGCGCCACCTCTGCAGGTGTTGAAGCACAGCCTTGGCTGCTCAAACCATGATTCACTTGCATTGGCAAAAATCCCTTCTTGGAATTTTGCATATTGAATCTCTTCAATATTTTGTCAATGTAAGCACTTTGGCTTAAACCAATTAGCCGCCTTGATCTATCCCGGTAGATCTTGATTCCTAGGATATATGCTGCTTCCCCTAAGTCCTTCATGGAAAAACATTTACCAAGATAGGCTTTCACCTCATTCAGACTTGGTACATGATTTCCCATGATTAATATGTCATCGACATACAGAACAAGGAAAGTAACATGACTCCCACTAGCTTTGTGATATACACATGGCTCATCAAGATTCTGAGTAAATCCAAAACTTTTGATTTCCCCCATCGAATCTTTTATTCCATTGCCTTGATGCTTGCTTTAGTCCATAAATGGACCTCTTAAGCTTGCATACACGGTTAGGAAATAATGGATTCACAAACCCCTCCGGTTGCGCCATATAGATGTCTTCATCTAGACGGCCATTCAGAAAAGCAGTTTTGACATCCATTTGCCAAATCTCATAGTCATAGTGTGCAGCTATAGCTATGAGAATCCTAATAGCTCTTATGTCCGCTACAGGAGAGAATGTCTCCTCGTAGTCAACGCCATAGGTTTGAGTAAAACCTTTAGCCACCAGACGAGCATTGTAGGTGTGTACATTGCCATCCATTTCAGTTTTCTTTTTGAAGATCCACTTACTCCCAATGACCTTAGCCTTGGGAGGAAGGTCAACTTCAATCTAGACATCATTATCTTTCATGGATTGCATTTCCCCATTCATAGCAATCTGCCATTTATCCTTTTCAGGATCAGCCATGGCAACCTTATAGTTGGCAGGTTCATTAAGATCCCCAACCATATTTTCCTCCACCTCTACGTTTAAACATAGACGGTCAGGTGCACGTATAGTCCTTTCAGACCTACGAATGGGAACAACTTCAGGAGGAGCACCTAAGCTTTCAGGTTCTTCTTGAAGTTGGCTAGTATTTTCAGAAGGTGTTGTATCTTCTTGATCATATTCCAGATCATATACTCTCCCACTGAGTTCTTGAGATATGAGATTCCTTTCAAGGAAATCTCCATACCTAGCCACGATGACTTTGTTCTCAGCTGGGTAGTAAAAGTAGTAACCCATAGTTTCCTTAGGGTATCCTACAAAGATACACTTAACAGATCTGGCTTGGAGCTTATCAGGTGTGTCACGTTTAACAAACGCTTCACATCCCCAGACCTTTAAGTAAGAAAAGTTGGGAGCTTTTCCTGTCCATATTTCATATGGAGTTTTAACAACCTTCTTCGTTGGAACCATATTCAAAATGCGAATAGCAGTTTCAAGGGCATAATCCCAAAAAGTAAAAGGTAGCGTCGTAAGTTCAAACATTGATCGTACCATGTCAAGTAAGGTACGATTTCTCCTTTCAGATACACCATTTTGATGTGGAGTATAAGGAGATGTGAGCTGCTGGATAATTCCACACTCAGCTAAGTAATCTTTGAACTCTTGACTTATATACTCACCACCTCTATCGGATCGAAGAGCTTTAATCTTCTTTCCAAGTTGTAATTCTACTTCACTTTTGAAAACCTTAAATGTTTCAAAGACTTCATGTTTATGTTTAAGTAAATAAACATAACCATAATGACTGAAATCATCCGTAAAGGTTAAGAAGTAGACAGCACCACGTTTTGACACATGTCTAAGTGGACCACACACATCAGTGTGTATCAATCCAAGTAGATCAGAAGCCCTTTCCACTTGTGGTGAAAAAGGTTTCCTTGTCATCTTCCCAGCAATGCAAGATTCGCATTTGTCAAATGATTCATCATTGACCGTTTGTAAAAGCCCATCGTGTTGCAGCTTTTCCATGCGTTTCTTGCCAATATGGGCAAGGCGACAATGCCAAAGATAAGAAGAGTCACAGTTCGACTTGCTCTTCTTATTGCTAATGCTATACAACGAATTATTTTCATTGGATGTACAACCATCCATATCAATTTCAAACACACCAAGCATAGGAATTGCATTAAAGTAAAAAACATTATTTAAAGAAACTGAAATTCCATAACTGGTAAAAGTGTGCACAAAACCAATATCTTTTAACAAAGAAACTGAAATGACACCCCTAACAATGGAGGGTGCATAATGACAATTATTTAGTTCTAAAATTAAGCCCGAAGGCAACACTAAATCAAAAGTCCCTATGGCTTCGACAGCTGCACGCTTTCCATTTCCAACGTACAAGTATCTCTCTCCACAGGTCAGCTTCTTCGCCCCTCTAAGTCCCTGCGATGTATTACAGATGTGAGTACCACATCCTGTATCATATATCCAGGAATTTAACTTATGAGGAAAAGAAAATAATTCAAACATAAAAATACCTGATGAGCTAGGCACCATCTTATTTTTATTCTGAAGGCACTCATTCAGATAAACTGGACAGTTCCGCTTCCAGTGACCTGGTGAGTTGCAGTGGTGGCAAGACAAATCCTTCTTAGGATTCTCCTTTTTCTTTCCAGGGTTCTTCTTAGGAGCTGGTGGGATGACAACTTGTTTCCCCTTTCCTTTTCCTTTCCCTTTCTTATCTGCTTGCGGCTTAGGCTTATTCACCCTACCACCCTATATAGCGAGCACAGCAGGTGTAGGAGCCTTCTTTGGAAATCTCTTCTCGTAGTCTACAAGCATTGCATGTAACTCATTCACTGTCTTCCCCGTGCAATGCATGTTAAAATTGCGGACAAAATCACCAAATTGTTCCTGATTAAGGGAATGATTGATGAGTCCGACACATACATCGTTTGAGTAACCACAGCCGAGCTTCTCCAATTGGTCCAAGTGATGTTTCATCTCAAGGACGTGGTCGGAGACATATTTGCCAACCTCCTGCCTGCAGCTATGAACCTTTTCAATTAGTTCATACAGTTCAGCTGCCGGTGGCTTCTCAAACATACGTTTGAGTTCATCTAGCATGCTCATAGGCGGATAATGCTCAAATTGTTTTTGCAATTGAGCAGACATCCCCGAAAGCATTAGACACGCCACATCATTGTGCTTCTCATATTCAACACGATATGCCTCTAATTCAAGAGCAGTTTCCGTGTTGGGAGGAGCTTCAGGCAGAGGTGTAGTCAAAATTTCAACCCTTTTGGCAACACGAAGGATAATCCTAAGTGAACGATGCCAATCATTGAAATTAGGGCCAGTCAGCTTGTCCCTTCCAATCATATCTTTGAAAGCGGCACTCAGTAAGCTCATAGTGTTATCAGATTGAGCCATCTACAGAAAAAGTTCAAAAAACCATAATTAGTATTTTGATAATTTTCCTTTTCAATAAACAATTAAATACCCAAGGTTCATATTCATATAACCAATTAATATTTATTGAAAACTAGGATCCAAATTGTCATAATCTCATCACATCAGTTGATCTGTTAGTGATGAACCTTATACAGAATGGTAGAGCATTTGCTCAATTGCCAATTTCAATTGCAATTCCTAGATTTATAGGATTTACATATAGCCAATATCAATCGCCATGTAAACATGTTTTATCCCATCTTATGCCTTGAGTTGCCAGTTCTCACTGCCTAACTCAATTAAGTTGTCCAACTTAAGAAACTGCAAAATCGTCCATGCCCGTTCTCACGACACGTGGACATTTTACCCTTTGATTAAGATCTAAGTCACGTTCTCACGCAAATAGAAAATGATCTTAGGTGTTTCCGTTTCGTTGGATGGCATATAACTTAAATTTAAAGGGTAATTAGTTTTGATGTTGAATCAAATATGTACAAAGATGTCATGCATTCATCTTTGTAGCATAGTTTTTATTAAAACATTTATATCTTGTTTTAATGTATAAGCTTTTCATCATCAAACTTTAATTGAGGTATTTGGTTCACCAATCAAGGAATTAGTGTTAATTATCATCCATTATACCGTACTTTTGCATAAGTGTAAACACTTAGTGTTTCGGATAATTACCACCTAAGTGGCGCATGGAATCAATACTAATTCGCCCTTAAGATGAGCTTGCACATTTAATGACTTACTAAGTAGCTCCACTCGAACTTACAGGGGGCAGAGGACCAGGTACGTGCTAAAGCACAACCTTAGACATCCATTCAGTGTGACTGTGCGCACTTCTTTAAACCCCTTTTATTAGTTCATTCTCATGGGTGAGCCGTTCAGTCATTTGTACCAAAGTCATCAATCAATTAAACGATTATGATTACTATTCTTAAAAATTACATGTTTCACAATTGTTTAGGTCAGTTTATTTTTCTTGTAAAAATACCCTTGTTACACATAACAAACAAGCAAGTATTTGAAAAAATAAACAAATAAACAATGAATACATAACAAATACAAGTCATGCATATCAAATAGCCACATGCAAACGGTTTTGATAAATCTTATTAATTAACCAATTCTAGATCTGTCAATATGCATATATTTAATTAAGACTTCCACCCGTTTTCATCTATGTACAAGGTGAACCACATGCATCGATTCATCGATTGCGTAAGTCAAAACTAAATATATACCACATAGCACATAATTGATTAAATTAATAATTATTGAGGTCTTCCCCAATTTAAGATCTATCATTATTTAATGTATATCACTTAAAACATGAAAGACATACAATAAAAAGCAGATCCATGATAAAACATGCAGATAATTATCATGGATATAAATTACACTTAACAATTAATGCAATTAAACAGAGTTACGCATATACACATAAAGTTGCATGCATCTTAGGGTTTCTAATCCAATTAAAACAATAGTTTACAAAACCCTAATTAGGGCATCATAAAAAAAACGCCCCCCCCCCTAAATAATTAGGGTTTAGGTTTTGCAAACCCTAGATCTAAGCATACAAATAATAACACATTCATGTTTATTTTAATTATGTGTTTCAGTAATTAATTACTTGTTATACAAGGCTCGTGATGCCACTGTTGAGTTTATGATATATAAAATAAAATAAAACATAAAGACATCAAGAGTACACAGCGGAAGACTTAAGATCATAACAAATAAATTAATTAACTGAAAGTATGCGTAACGTACCTCTTGCGAATATCAAATCCCTCGAGCAAAGCAAAACCACCCTCGAGCAAAGCAAACCAAAGAAGTACTTATTGGTGTAAGAATAATGTCTTACAACCACGTTCTTGTACACACGAATTAACCAAACGAATCAAGTGATTGCTAGATCTAACACAAGTCCTCGTTTAAGAAAAACGAAACCAAACTCCCTTACTTGGGGTGTTCGGCCGAAATATGGACTAGAGAGAGGAGAGGAGAGATCTAGGGTTAATGCAATGAACAAGTGTATGAAACCCTAGAACCTACCCCTCCTTATATACTAGTAGGTAAAACTTAGAGGACAAGTTAGGGGAACAAGGCCTTGGAGAGACCCCCATGGCCGGCCACCATGAAAGCCCAAAGCCCATTCCTTAACTTTTCCAAGTTTTCCATTTCTAGTCCTTCTCTTTTCCATTTAACGGTCGTTAGTCATTTTTCCGTTAAATACTTAACGATCGTTAACCGGACTTAATGTGTAATAATTAATCGTAAACATAAACATTAATTATTAACTTTAATTCTCATTCGCTAATGTGTGCAATCCCGTGGTCACGAGTTCGAATCCGGACATTCACATATTTGTAAATATATACATTTCCAACATTTATGTGATGTGGCCCACAATACAAATTAATCAAGTCAAAAGCACCTTAGTTTTTCTTAACCTTCTTTCTCTATGATTCCAGTTTTCAGCAACTGTTTAGTATGATTCTTGTTTTTCTGTATGTGAATGAGCTTTTTGACAATTCATTTTTATTGCATACTAACTACCTTTTTTCTCTTTGCAGCGAGTCAACCACTGCTAGCACCCTTGTCTCATAAAGAAGAGAAATCTTGCGGTAGCTGGAACCGCTTTTTTTGTTTCAAGTTGTCTTTCTTAGTTGGAATATTGGTCATTGTTTCTTATAAACCGGAGTCTTTTGGACCATGAGAAGTTTTTGTGTTGTTTGAAAAACTTGTTAAGAATGTAGTATCAAATTCAAGCGCTTCTCACATCATGTGTTTACATAATTCGAATACAATATGTGAAAAAAAAGGATTTGACGATGGTGGTTGTGTGGTGATGGAGAGTGGTGGTGGTGGTAGAGGGTGGTGGTGTGATCGTGTGGTGGTAGAGGGGGTGGTGTGATTGGGAACTCAAAATATAATGAAGAGTAAACTGAAAAAAATGTCCTTGCAAAAAATGTCCATGTAGTAGGCGAAGATAAAATAGTCATTTGATATGGCCTTTGACTTTGACTAACGGGGATATTTAACGCTCGTTAGCCAAAAGAGACGGTTTACAACAAAGTGGAAACCACAAGGGTTTTTTTTTCTAGAAAGGGCAAACCATGGGGACATTTTTCGCAATTAAATTTGTTCAAGGATATAACCACAAAGACATTTTTTGCAGTTTACCCTAAAAAATGTGTTATGTAACTTATTTGATATGCTAGAAATAAAAATTTCAGTATATTTGGTGAAAACTATTTTGAACAAATTTTTCTTTTTCTTGTTTTATACAGGATATGTTGCGGAAAATATGTTTCCTTGAACTAAACACACCGTAAGTTACCCTAGTCAAAATGATGACATGGTAAAAAAGGTCACGCCTTTCATCTTTGTTGTGTTTTGCTACTTACGCTTTCATCTGTTGTATCGATTTGGTAAAAAAGAAATCGAAGTCATGTCAAACGAAAAAAAGATAACATATATTGAGACGAGACCACCTAAATATTAGTGTTTTTTTATTAACGAGTGTGGTAACTCGCGCGTTGCTGCGGGATTGTCTTGTCGATAGTGTTGCTGTTGTTACGCGTAAGGGTGTCTTAAACTTTGGTCTATTTTCACATAACCAACACATCTTTAAGATAACAAAGTATATTATTGAATTGTTTAAAAGAATAAACAAAAATAAAGTATACTATTGAATTGAAATGGATCAAAATGCAGTTGGCTGAGTAGGTTAAAACAACATGTATCATATATAATCCATGCAACAAACAACATGTATCATAATCTCATTGTAAATGCAGTTGACTTTTTAAAAGAAGGTAATCCCAACACCCCCTAAGATATCAGCTTTACATTTTCTACTGGTACAGTTTTGCATAATCCAAACACCCCCTATCATAATTCGCGAAAGAATCATAATCAGGAAGCCATAAACCATCACGTAACTCACTTTTATTTGGAGGGTCTGGATTCACTGTCTTCTTGAGTGCCAAATTAGTGTGCCTAAGATATGATTAAAAAAAAAAAAAAAAAAAAAATTAATTACTGGAGTCTCTTATTATTATGTCTACGGTAAACAACATAAACAGAAAATACAAAGCAGTATTTTTTTTTTCATAAAACACAAATGCTGAGTAAATGATATTTTTGGTCGAGTTGGATGGCCGGTTTGGTTGTTCCCTAATAAGTATTCTAAGATCTTTTGATGATGTAGTCCTTGAAAGTGCAACATATAGTTTCCCATGACCTAATATACCACACACATAACTTTATGAGATCGGTAAGCCTAATTTTGCATGACAACAACCACATGGTATCTGCAGCAGCGTAAACCAAATACAACTTTGTGCTACTATAGCCTAATTTGGACATACTTTATTTCTGCAGTTGCCTGATCCAAACACTCCTCACTTGTGTAATGACCGGATCCAAACACATATTAATTCTGTGGTACCTAATATATATACATTTCAGTCATGTTTTACTTAGTTTTTCCTAATTTGAATGCATGCAAGATACAACCGACAAATACCTAATAATAGCAGAATGATCAATAAATTTAATTGCCACAAATCAAGATCACATTATCGCTACGAATTGAAGCCATATCAAAGAAGAAACACATCATTACATGAGGGAAATAATTACCGTAAAAGTCATTGTTGTGAGCCAAGGGTCAATGTTCTTCAGAGCATTAAATGTTTAGCAAATTTGCATACTAAAATCAGGTAGCTTCCATCCGTCTTTCTTGTATACAGTTGTACATGTATTTTTTGTTCAATAATTATGTATAAGGATGAAGAGAAGTATGCATATTGGGTCTAGTTAAACATATTATGATCATTTTTGCAAGTAAAAAAACAACAATCAAACTGTACAAATGGGCAGAAAATACATGTTTGCTGAGCTGCATTAAAAGAAAAATAATATCTAAAGATGTGGCTTGTTTAAAATACTTTTTTTTTTTAATTTTAAGCTTATAAAGTGGTCCATAATTTATTAAAAATCATAAGCTCGAAAAAGTGAGTCGTGAGTTTACCAAGCACGTTACAGAGGTCGACATAACATTAGTATACGTAGTATGAGAAAGCAGTGTTGAATATATCGGTCCTTTGTGATGGTGTTCGAGTTTTTCAGGCTTGCGCTTATCATCCACCAAATCCAATCCTACAACCTACAATATAAAACAACATCACATTTTGCATTAAAACAATAGTATTAAACACCATTTTTCATTGATTTGTTATGGATAAAAAATGAGCAACAGGTTGACTACTAATGGTAAAGTACGAAAACATATTCCATAAAGTAACCATTACACCTATGAGCTATGGATTCCTTCATTGTTTGAAGAAGAAATCAAGAAAACAAATTTCGTATGTTATGCGTTGGACTTTTCATTGCTGAAAATCCTAAGACTAAGAATATGTGATATTATGGTCTGTAAATGGTTCTGTTGGGTACTTCAAATTTCCAGACCCGACGTTGGAACCAACCAAAGGTCGTGCAGTTGTCCTTTTTCTGTTTCATTTGCTGCTATATGATACTTTTATAACATAAGAAGCATAGTATCTCTGATTGTTTCACTCATAAACGTATTTTCAAACTTATGGAATACTTCGGCTTCATAAATATGCTGAACAACACTTCAACTTTATTGTCTTGTAGTTGTTTCAAGATAAAATATAGTATGTTAAGCAACATTCGTTTCAATAAAATGTCGTACAACAGAAAATGATCTAAATTTCATTCGGAAAAAAAATTTCATTCAGAAAAATAAAGGTTAGATGATTTTCTAAGCTAATTCTTGATTTACCTATTTGACCCGTACTAAATAAACCATGACCCGTATGAAACAAAATGTATCCTGAATTGATCCGTTTACACAATAGACCTACGTCAGGCAGATTTATGTTGCATTATGAGTTAGTTTGATGCAGAAGTGCAGAACAGTTACCTTGCGGCCCCTGTTGTTGGTTCCCAGCATGTTCAGTTTTCGCACCACGGGTGAGCTAACAACCGAATCTTGCCAACTGCATTTGCTGAGATCACGAACACTTCTTTTGAGCCTTCATCAACATATCATGAGAATGCACATCATTCTTATAATAAGTATCAATTATCAACTTATCATGAGAAATTGAAAATTTGCACATCATTCTTATAATAAGTAGCAATTATCAACTTATCATGAGAAATTGAAAATGCACATCATTCTTAAATGGGTCATTAGCATTTTAGGCTCATTTGTAGACTAATTGTTTGTTACCTCTGCAGCCTATATAGATGTATTAACTATAGTCAATAAATACTTATCAGGTACCTCTCTAATAGACCAATCTTGTTACTACTTTGAGATGAAGTTTGAGATTACTTATTAAGACTACGTGTCATTGAAATTTTATGATCATAGGTGTACCATATGTTCTAAGCCGCGAAATAAAGTAAGTGATTGTACAATAATTCGTACGACCAGGCCTTCGATGGTGATCGAAGGGTATGAGGGGTGATATGCTTGCGCCAAACTTGTAGCCAATCTGCAATAAGAAATAGTAGACACTTCGTTAAGTGATTGCGCAGGGGTTGGACCCTGCGAACCACCTTCGGCGTGAGAGTAAGTATGTGATATGTGTTGAAAATAATGTAGAGTATGAGAAATACTGTGTTGAGTGAACATACCATTTAAATGACTCGTCCAACCTATTTATAGATGAATAAATAAGCTTGGAGAGTGTTTTGCGCACGTTTCGGAGATCATGGGGGCGTCCCATGATTTGTGGTAATCGCTAGGGTTTCATCCCCACTCTCTCTGTCTTGGCGGGGAAGCTAAGGAGATAGTGGGAACGTGGGGGAAGACCAAGTCAATACTCTCCTTTGTCTTAGTGCCTTCAAGAGAAGACTCCGAAGGGCATAGGCCTTCGACTAGCGAATTCCCAACTGGTAACCATATCAAGGATGAATGATTTTACGCCACCAATGACTTATGAAGAAAGACTTGGGTCTTCGTAATACAAATTCAACTAAGGTCGAAGGGGTGTCCTTCGACCTGATCAGAGGGTACGTCATCAAGCCCCCAGTCGAAAGTGATATGTACGAACTAGAAATATTGCTTACGACTCAAAAATATATACGAAGCCTCCCCTCCGTCACAAAATTGAACGAAGATGAAAAGTAAAATATACATTGACCACGTAATTAATGCCTGGCCTTATCCTAACCACCCCTATCTCGGTAAATTCAAACGTCCCTTCAAAATTTAAAAGGGATTTGAAATCCGAAAGTTAGGTGATATCTTAGGACACGTGTAGGGCTAGGATTTAACATGTGAGAGGGTGTATAAAATCAAAAATAGTAAAACCCTAACTCATTTTTATCCCTCGCCCAAAATTTACACCTACTAAGCTGTCTTCCGAGCGAGCTTTTGAGCAAACAGGTAAAGCATTCCTTCGTATTACTACGTTTTCAATACTTTTTTGTTGATTAGAAGTTCCATGTCTACCAATAAGAAGTTCGTAATCAGGGAACAAGGTTGTACCTTGACCAGGGAAGAGATTAAAGCCTTCCTTACTGATTATCCTATCCCCAAAGAATATAAAGTCATGTTACCCAGCAAAAATCAAGGTATTTACGATGCCCCAAAGAAATATGTAGGCTTGTATACCCATGCATTCACCACTTCTAACCTAAGGATACCATTGCATCCTCGGATTTTAGAACTCCTTCAGTACTACGAAGTACACATATCTAGGTTTAACCCTTTTGGCCTAGCAAAGCTTATGGGTATGAACCATCATTGACTGTGCTTAGAGGGTTTTTGAATCTGTACCCTGGAGGAGACTGGTTAAAATTGACAAAAAGGGGTGAACAGGATGTGCCCATTCTTATTGATAGGCCTTTTACAAATATCAAAAACTGGAAGGGAAAGTTCTTTTTCATTCAAGATACCATTGTTCCTCCACAATACCCTGCTTTGCTAAACCCAGAGTTTCAGTATGATGAGAAGAGGTTTAATGATCCCATGCCCTATACTGTGAGGAGGGATCCCTTGTATCAACGCCTAGCTCGTCATCTAGCTGATTTCCAGACCTTTCCTGAGCCAATACTGTTTATGGCTGGCCTTGATGAAAGTTGGGAAGGGTCTCCGTTACATCCTGAGATTGTTTGTTGTGGAGAAAGTATGTAAATTTTCAATTAAAATAAGATATCGGAACTTATCTTTCTGATATTTATCTGTTTCCTTCCTTTTTGCAGAAATGTCATTCCAAAATTTCGTTGTTGCTGATGGTGCTAAAGAAGTCAGCTTTCTCCCGAAGGATCCCCAAGAAGCTAGCTATGGTTTGGGCTCTCCTTCGGTGTCTGTTAACGACAATGATGTTGATGCCCAACCGATTGAGCCTGTGTCATCTGCTCCTCCTGCGAAAGAAAAGGAGCCTGTGGATGTTGAAGACCAGTTAGTTGAGAATGTGGCAGACTCAGATGACCCTGCTTTAGAGGAACAGTTGGCTATCGTAGGACCCTTCGGCATAGGGGACAGGGTCCGAAGCAGGAAAAGTACAAGCTCGAAGGCTACTAAGTCTGCATCAAAGAGGAAGCTTATTTTGCCCACTCCTCCTTCTCGAACTACCCGGCAGAAGAGTGCTCAGGGTAAGGCTGTGGTGTTTCCAATCATTGAAGGGCCCAACACTGATGATATTCATGGTAAGTCCTCTTCCCTGTTGCAAAGAATTAGACGCAAGTAGTAATATACTAACAATTTTATTTCTGCTGCAGGACTCCCTGATACGAAGGAGCTTCCGTCCCACTAGCTTGTTACCTGCTCGTTGAGCATGTGACCCCACCCAGTTGGAAGGGGTGATGGACAACATGTCTGTGGAAAGGCTATGCGATCTTCATGATAAGAGCTATGTGAGACAGTGTATATTGGATAATCAGCTCAACACCAGGACAAGGGAGCTTCTTCGTGCTGTCACCAAGGCTAGGGAAGAGATGGACATCATGCTTTCCTGGGAGAAGGCTAGGGACAAGAAGTACGCAGACCTGAAGGAAAAGTGTGAAGATGTTATTGAGGACTTCGACAAAAATCCCCTGGTCCAAGATCTCTGAGCAGATGTGGAGAAGCTCAAGGGTCAGTTAGCTGAAAGCCAAGCTAAGTGCAACAGACTATCTCTCGAAGGCGCGAAGGTCATACGCTACAAAGAGCAAATTTCCGTTCTGACATCGAGGTGTGGAGGCCTTGAAGAAGAGAGGGCAAAGCTGATTGACCAAGAGATCAAGCTTAGGGAGAAGGTGGATGGGTTGGATCTTCGTTTGAAAATGCTCAAGAAGGATAGGGTTGATTTGGTGACCAAAGTCATCCCCTACATCGCTATGGAGTTGTACCATAGTGATGATGTGGGCATTTGGGAAGTTGGTGAATGCAACCATTTTTCATGGAAAATGTACCACTTTGGAGGAGGTGGCCAAGACAGGTGAACCAGTGAAGCTTGCAAGTGTTCCATACTATAGGGAAACCCATGGGCAGGAATACGATGATGCAGGCAATGCCTTATCTGCTGCAGAGTTCCCATTCCTTGCTGAGGCAACGAAGGACCCAACGGCCTCTATTGAGGACCTTTTGGCAAAGAAGCAAAGGAAAGTCCAGCCTGCCTCTCCTTCAAAGAGAACACCATCTCCCAAGGTTCCATCCCCAGGTTCTGCTGATCCAACACACTCCAAAGTATGATGAAGGCTACCATGTGGTAGTAATTTGATCCTTCAGGGTGCTATGTACCCTGTTTCATACAATATGTTTTTATGTTTCTTTCCAGGCAATATGCCTGATGAAGCAATTTACTTTTATGTATGTGGTGAAGGCCTTGGCCTAAGACAATATCTTGTTTGTTGATCGTTAAGGCTACGGCCTGTTTGACTAGTTAAACTAGTCGTAAATAAATATCTACATCATGGCCACTAGGGCCTGTATTTTGCTATCTTTGATTCTTCTCTTTACGTTTCATTTGCACGTAAAAGTTTTACAACCTAATGCGTATGGTAGATGCATAGCCTCATTGTGTGTAATTACTTCACCAAGAATATAGCAATCGTATAATTTAATTGCTGACAGAGGGTTGCGACCCACTCCATCTTAATCCTTTGTGTAGCGAAAGGCTTGGAATACCTTAAGACCACGTAGGAAAGTTAATGTGAAGTTGAGATGGATGTTAAGCATATGAGCAAGACGTATTGTTAGTCCTTGTACATCCCTTCGACATTGAAACTTATAAAAATGACTTGGTGGACAAATCTTTGTTGTATTGAATGAAACAAGAGATTTGAGAGGAAATGTGTTATATCATTAAGTGGGTAGGGAGGATTACATCATTTTAAGAAATGAATACTAGACGCCTACCATTAATGCTTCTTTCCCCAAGTGAGAAGAATGCAAATACATTGATTGAAAGCAAATTAAAAAATGCCCTTAGACATTGTAAGTTTTAGATGTAAAACTTACGAAGGGTAGTGCCATTCCAAGTCCTATTAATAGCGTCTCCATCAAGGGTTTCCAGCTTGTAGGCTCCGTTGCCATATGCTTCCATTACAACGTAAGGCCCTTCCTATGTAGGCCCTAGTTTACCCTGATACTCAGCTTTACTCGCGCTGTTGAGTCGGAGGACGTATTCTCCTGGCTTGAATGTCGAAGGCCGAACCCTGCTGTTGTAGTACTTTTCAATCTCTTGCTTATTGATAGCCTCCCTGATCGAGGCTATTTCCCTTCTTTCTTCGAGTAGGTCCAGGTTGTTGCGGAGTCTTTCTTCATTGTCTGTTGCTTCGAAGTTTATGACCCTTTTGCCTACATCTGTAGGCTTCTTTGCATTGTAACTGGAGAAAACCGTTCCAATACCGAAGGGTGTTTGGAATTTGATCGCAGCATGTATGGTGGAGACAACGATGCCCATTTTTTGCATTGCGGTTCTCCCTATTAACAGGTTATAGGGAGATTCAGACCTTATGATCACGAAAACCAGGGTTTCTGTCCTTTTTAGCCTTCCTTCTCCAATTGTAACCTCTAGAGGGACTTCTCCCAGGAGCCAGGAGTGCTCCCGTGAGAATCCCACCAAGGGTATCTTCGAATCTACTCTCTTCGACCTTATCGAAGGCTTGAGCTTTAGAAAACAATGCTCGTAGATCACTTCGCAAGAGCTTTCGCAGTCTAAGTAAGCTATATTTACTTCTCTGTTGGAGATTAGGACTTTGAAGACCACGGGGTCATTTGAGAGAACCCTGCCAGTAATCGAAGGGAACGTAACATCTCCTACCCCGCATAATCCTTCCTTCGTTGTTTTTCTCTTTAAACCAGAATCATCCCTGTGAACCATGAGGATGGGTGCTTCGACCGGTATGGTCTCTTTCCCCAACTGTGTGTCGGAGACCTTCTCTTTACCTTTCTTTATGCCCTTCACCAAATAACCTAATTGACCAGACTTCACGGCCTCTTCTATCTGTTTCTTGAGCTCTCTGCAATTGTTGGTGTCGTGTCAGTAATCGTCATGGAAATAGCAATACTTGGTTGTATCCCTGCTTCTTCCTCTACTTGCCAAATGAGGGGGAGGATCGAAGGCCTTCGCAGCCCTTACCGTAGCAAGTATTTCCCTCGGATATTTAGACAGGCTTGCCAAGAGTCCGTGTTTGATGTTTTGTTGTAGGGTGTGAACCTGTCCCTGCCTTTGTGTCTGTTCTTAGACCCTTCCCACGAAGAGTGCTTTAGGATCTTGCTGTGACTTTCTTTACTTTCGATCGGAGCCCCATTAGTGGACACTTCTTTGGCTTCGATCCAGGTGTAAGTCTTCTCCATTAAGCTTTTGTAGGTTGCGGGAAGGTCAGTGGATAGGAATTCCACCAAACTTCTGTTTCGTAGGCCAAGCACAAAACCAGAGATGCGTTGGTCTTCGTGCAGAACCAGAATTTGCAAGGTGTCATCAGTATATCTAGTAACAAAAGCCCTGGTGCTCTCATTTTCCCTCTGCTTGATGTTGTGCACTGTCAGGTGAGTCCTCGTGAACTTTTTCTGTTGGCTGAAGTGTGATCTAAACTTGGCCTTGAGATCGTCCAAATTCACTATGCTACCTGCTTTTTGCCCGTTCCACCATATACGAGCGGAGTCTCGCAGGGTACATGTGAACATGTGGCAAGCAACTGGCATAACCCATTTATGCATTCTGATAGCCCCTTAGAACAGATGTAAGAAATTATCCGGTTCCCCCATTCCATCATAAGTACCAATGTGTGCGGGCATTTTTAACCCATCGGGTAAAGGGTAGTCTTCTGTCCACCTTACGAAGGGTGTTGTGGAACCCATGGGCTCCGAATAGAGGCAGTTGTAAGGTGGCATGTAAGTGGGGGCATCATTGTATGGGTTATGGTTCGTAGGTATTCCGACAGGGTTTTGGTTAACATAAGGAAGGTAAGCAGTAGGTATATAAGGCGGGTGACTTCCAACAGGATACGAAGGGTATACCATAGGTTTCCCGTAGGGCATGTTTCCATATGGTTGAGGAAAGCTAGGTGTTAGTGCAAATATTACGATATTTAATCTATACATTCTCATTTGTTTTGTTGATGACAAACATGTAACTGGTAATACATAACGTAAAACGTATAAGTTACTTGTAATTATATTTTGTCTCAACATACTCTCAACACCTCTCGATGACTCAAGTCCTTGTATGCTACAACACATGTTCGTACATGTTTGTTATGTTGCGTTATGATCAAACCCCTAACAAACCATTAAACATGTTTAGTTAAATAGTTTATAAAACACTTAAGTAATTTTGGTTACTTACATTTTATAAAATACATAAACATAAGTAAATGTGTTGGGTAAAACCCATGACCCAAGACCCATACCCAATGTCTAGATACATTGTACCTTGGTTAGCACTCAAAATCCATGACCTATAGCCCATAGTTTTAACCCATAAACCATGGGTAAAGAGGAGCATCTACAGATCCCTCAAATGTCCCACGGATCCCTTGGAATTACAAGGGCCGGATCCCTCCAGGAGGGATCCTTGGGGAAGAAATATGGTTTGGCCTTTTTTGCCTATAAATAGCAAGCCACTTCTTACCATTTCTTCACACCTTCACATATAGCTTCTCTCCACCATTTCTAGGATATTTAGATCATTAGGAAACATGTAAACCACCCTCATCTCATATGATCATAATGCTTCTAACTTTCATTTGTTGTAAGCATACTCCTGAAGTGATCCTCCAAAGCAAGCTTAGAGATCTTGCATCCTTACCTACTGAAGTGATCACCCATCACAAGCATACAAGCACATGAAGATCTTCTACAACAAGCTTGGGAAACTTGTCATCTTCATTCATAGAAGACTAACTACATCATGCTTTGTGTTCTTGATGTTTAGTTTAGGATTTCATATCCATTAGACACATTGTCTTGAATATTGTCTAGTATCATATTCTTGTATCTATGACTAGACTAGATGGTTTATGTCTTTGTGCCATAAAACACAAGGTTTGTTATGTTGGGCCACAAAACATAACGGGTGTCATAGATGTGTCGTATATCTATGACTAGACTAGATGATTTAGGTGTTTGTGCCATAAAACACAAGGTTTGTTATGTTGGGCCAAAAAACATAACGGGTGTCTAGAAGTCAAGTCACAAGGCATTAATGAAGGGTGCCTAGAAGTCAAGCCAAAGGCATTAGTGAAAGGTGCCTAAGGTTTACATTCGATATGGTGTGATTCGATGTACAAGATAGATTAGTATTGGGTCAAAGGATATTGATATCCTTGTTGATGTTGTTATAAGGAGTGGATCTCCTTTAGGGTTAGTAGTTTTGTAGTGTTGGGTAGTAGTTCCTCCATTGTAATGGAACTCGGTATCTAGCCTAGTACCGGATAAAGGGTAGGTGACGTTGTGATAGGTTTGGTTCTACCTCGTGGAAGAACTCTGTGTTTAGCTTAGTACCGGAAAAAGTGTAAGCGACGTTGTGTAAGGTTTTCTCCGCCGAGAATGGAGTTTGTTGATCTAGTGAAGCAACTCTCGAGTAGGTGACTCGGGGAGTGGAGTAGGGCAAGGAAGGTGTCCTTGTAGCCGAACCACTATAAATCCTCGTGTTGGTTTGTCTATCCTTTTACTTATCGCTTTATTTTTATTCTTACTTTTATTCTTGCATTACATTGTTTATTTTCTATGTGGTTGATGTCTATGTTTGTGATACATACTTGGTCTTTCATATAGTCATAAACTATATTTAACACTTTACATATTATGACACGCTTGATCAAGAAAAAGCAACCGGACTAATAATGGTGAAAATTGATTTATAATGAACCATTAATCTTGCGGAATCTTATGTGATATTAAGGGGTTGGCCTTACATGCCGTAATGCGTTAAATGCATCCTCGCGTCGAGATTAGCAAATGCAATGGTTTATACTATATTTGATACAAAAGTTTTAAGTTTGAAACGGAAATGTATTCACCCCCCCCCCCTACGTTTTCACAATTGGTATCAAAGCGGGTTGGCTATAATTTTTAAAACAAATGGTTTTCAAAACGAGTAAGGTCGTTGTATCAAATTTTTGGTGAAGTCAAGCATAATATGAAAAGTGTTTTGTTGATTTTTTTTTTCTCTTTGAAGTTTTGTTGTTAGATATCTTGTTAATCAAGCTTGAATAAAGGTAAAAATGGATAATATAACTTCACTAGAAAGTCTACAAAGGTTAAACCTTTTCGTCGGGTCAAAACATGCATTTTTGTAATTCTGTGTCAGATCCGCGGATCCCTCAGGTTACACTCGACGGATCCCTCAAGCAAGGGATCCGTGGTACATAAGACAGTTTTTGTCTGAATATAAAAAATTCATAACTAATTAACCGTAAGTTGTTAGAAGTCGTACCACCTATCGTTTTAAAGGTATTTGTGTCTACTTTCATTTAAAAATGATTTCATAAACTGATTCAAAACAAAAATTTACAGAATCATTGATTTATAATAGAAATTCATTTTTTGGTCATAACTTTTGCACAAACTATTGATCTAATTGGAGACGTATGTTTTCATCTTTGAATAACAATGTATCCTCTTTTGAAATTAAGGTTTTGATCATATTTATAAAGGAAACTAATCAAACTTGGTATACATGTTTATATTTAACACAAAGCGATGAAAAGAGCATTCGTATGCTATGCTAAATGATAAATTGTTTTCCTTGCATTACTTGATTATTTGCTTATCTCAAATAGCTTTTGTGCTTGTTTGATTGAATAACATATGTGGTTTCCTTAACTTGCTATTCATTCTCTTCCTTGTCGATTTAGTAATATTCTACTAATCAATGTGCTACTTGAAGGAGTGTTTGGGATAACATCTAGTTGTGTCGAAAAAGTTAGTTTTATAAGTTGAAAAATGTTTAAAACATATAACACACTAAATGGCTTTTTGATTGAGTTTGTCATGTGCACAAGATAAATGTTTTATGTGCTTATATGATTTCTTGATTTCATATTTTCTTGTATCGTTTTCTAAAAAACAACAAGAATGTACATCGGATCATAACCTACACTTGTGTTGATGATGTACTCTCCCGTTATCCTTTTCATGATCGATTTCCAAGCTTCATAGTAGGATTGAAAACTTGATTATTTCATCCGATATACTCAAGTAAATTATTTTGCAACGCAAATATAATTGTTCATATCCGAAAGTCCAAACTAGAGTTTTCCAACAACATATGTTGAACTAGCTCATCCAACCATTTCTTTGTTCACCATATGGACAAATTTTTTTAACATGACACTTTCGTCACCTTAGTTGTTTCAAGTATAATATTAATAAAAACGAAGCAAAGTATCATCATTGTTACTCTTCGATAGGCCGTTGTAGGAATATAAATTTTACTAACTTGAGAATGAATACTGGATAACTTATTGCACTATAAACTCAATTTGACCTAACGGTTGAATTGCTTCCTTGATAGAAGTTGGGTATGTGGAATCGCCCGTAAAAATGGTCGTGTTTAGCCGTAATTGAGCACCGTTAGTAATAGTCTCATATTCATTCTCTCACTTGAGAAATTTATACTCCTATGTTTTCCTAAAGTAAGTTTACAATGAAAATACTTTGCATTGTCTTAGGATTACTAATCAAACAAGTTGTTAAATTAATTTTTCTTTTAGTTAATCACAACCACTTGCCTCATCAAGCGATTATCTTGCTTTGATCGAGAAGAGCTACATGACTTCATGCACGAAGCTCATTGTATGCTAATCACCATCCATAATGACTAGATTGTCCTAAACTAGCACCTCACAACTCTTTTGTCTTGAACACCATCATGTGCTCTTTTCTTTCTAGACACATACCTTGCATGTCATTGTTAGTGTAAATGATTTACTAATCTAGACCGTAAATCTGTTTTGGGCTTCTTGAATAGTGCTTGTTAAGTTTGCTAAACCTTTGTGTTAGTTGTGAGCTCGATCTCATTTGATTGCCTATATGTGATCTCTACATGCTCTCCTTGCTTTGATTAACGTGTATACATGTATGCTTGCTGTAGAAATCATTAGTTTCATAATTCAAAACATAGAGAAAAATTCGACAACTATTCTGTTAAGAAAATCTGTCTCAGACGCCGGATCCCTTAGATGTAACTAGACGGATCCCTCAAGTAAAGGATCTGTAGGATCCGGGTGGACAGAAGTCCCTTTTTAGCCTCTTTGCATCAATCCAACTTTCTAGACCTTATTGGACTAGTTAAACATGCTACATTAGGATCACTTAAACTTTCCTTATCCTCAGTTGATCTCACATTCACTCATGGATGACTTAGGATCAGATTCAAAGTATTTTTGATTTATCATTACTTCAAAACTCACCATCTTTCCACTTCAATGTTTACACATTGTTCCTCTCATCTCAAAACACCTAGTTTGATATTTCTCTCAATTTTAGCAATTTGATTTTAGTCATCCTTACCTCAAAATAGGCAAAAAAAAAAAAAAAAAAAAAAAAAAAAAACTAGGTTTTAATTTCTTATGATTTTTAAGGAATTTTCCAAATTTCTCTTAAGTCATCATCCGATCTCTAGGTTCATTTAACACCACTTGACACTCTAAAATTTCTTAGTGTCATCTATGAACATCCACTGGTGCTCATAAAGCCCCATTTCTTTCCATAAAAGGCAATCATTAGCTACCATCAATCATTTTCTCTTGATCATTTAAGTCCAACTTCATGTAAGACACTTAATAGAATGAGTAACTTAGGATATGTAGGTGCTAGACCTTGCTAGAACCCAATCACCTCTTTTTCACCTCATCTGTTAGCCGGATCCCTAGACTTAAGCTAGCCGGATCCCTCTAGTGAAGGAACCGGTGGAACCTTGGAACAGTAGGTACATTATCTCTTTAGATAATCATTTCAAATTTCCTTTTTCCACACAAGTACTTGTTCAACACTTAGGATTATCAGTTTCTTATATGTTTATAAATGAGTTACATTATATGATTCTTTACGTGTTCTTTATTTTCGTTTCATGATTTTATGTGAACAATTTATCCATTTGTATAAATGTTTTCCTGTTGTACTAAATCATTTGGATTCTTGTAGATTGAAAATGGTCCATTTCATCATCAAGTCTAGTCGTGCTCATTTGCACATTTCTTTTATATTCCTAATCTTGCATCATCCTAACCATCTTACTCCACTTTTATCACTACTCACAAAGTCATCATGTCTACCACCTCTATTGAGACATCAACCAAGTCAAAGATTCACCTTGATACCTTTCATCACCATCCCTTGCTAATCTTAAGTCTCTTTATTACCTAGTAATACTTGACCTCTCATCACCTCTACCACAACTTCCATACCTCTAAGTCGTAATGATGATTTCTATCATTATCACCGTGTCCAAGGTCTAGTTCATGAACTACATGATGAAGTATGTCTCATGTTCTACCACATCCTACTTGTGTCAACCACAACCTCAAACCACAAGCTTATTGTGTCAACCACATCCTACAAGTGTCTCACTACCACTACAATTCATGGTCGCTCAACCATCCTCCACAAACATCTATGTTGTCAAAAGCCAAGTGAATTTCGTAATGAAATGCGTCTCATCCCTAAGCACATTTTTTCTTACCTTGAACAAACCTTACAATCTCTAAACCAACCATGATGATGCAAGTAGTAGGATTATTCTCTTTTTCACACTAATCCTTTCTTTGTAGGTTCCTATATATACACTTTGATGTGTATGGGATTCTCGTCTATTTATGGACGAAATTTTACACTAATTCTTTTCTTTGTAGGTTCACTCATATACATGGGTTTGTATATGGAGCACTTGTCTTCGGACGAGGTTTACTTATTTTTTTATGTAGGTTCTTCTTGACGCCCTCGAGCTAGGGGGAGCTTCCGTCGAGCATTTACAAAGTGCATCATATGACTTACTCGTCCTAGGACGAATATAATTTTTCACTAACTTTTTGTTTTGTAGATTTTCAAAACACACTAGGAGAACTTGACGCTCTCAATAAAGGGGAGTTTTTCGTCAAAGCAAAAAACATTGCAAATTTTGCAATACTTTTGTCTTAGCCTTCCTAAAATACTTGACGTCCTTAACAAGGGGGAGCAACCGTCAAGGGGGAGCATGCACACATTCTTTCTTCGAAATTCCTTTATGTTTCAACAAAAGGGAGATTTCTTTCTCATAATTTATTGTTTTTTCTTAACACTAACCTTGATGTAGGTTAAGCCTTAAAAATTTGATCCATTAATCCGTTGGAAACAATGGTTATTGATGATGTACCCTCCGAACAGCTCGAAGGACACCCCTTCGAGACGTGTCGAAGCCCTTCTGTACGAAGGCCCAAGTTAGGTCTCCAGAATATTTGTGGGCGTCAAACCATTCGTACACACGAAGGTTACCTACGGGGAATTCGCCATTCGAAACCCTAAGCCATTCGGGGTATGGTTGGCGAAGGAGCAACGGATAGGAGAACCTCCTGACTTGGTCAACCCCATGATCTCCCTCTCTTTCCTGGCTTCCCCGCCAACTTGGAGAACGTGGGTCACTAAGCCCTAGCGGTTACCCACAATCATGGGACGCCCCCATGATCTCCGACATTTATGCAGAGGTGCCCTCAACCCTATTTCTTCCACTATAAATAGGTTGGACGGGCAAGGAATTATGGTAAGCTCATTCAACACTCATATCTTTACTTACACACACCTATACAACCATAACTCATACTTACTCTCACGCCAGATGTGGTTCGCAGGGTCCAACCCCTGCGTAATCACTTAACGTAGTGTCTTCGTATTTCTTATTTTCAGGTGAAAGACAATCTTGGCTGGAACATACACCCCTCATACCTTTGATCATCATCGAAGCCTGGTAGTGCAATTTATTGTACAATCAGTGGCGCCATCCGTGGGACCTGCTACTATCAGTCCCGTAATCACCAACCCTAACCAATTACGCTACTTTTTCGGCATGGAACCAGGAAGAGAAGATACACCTCCACCAGGTTTCTCTACTTTGGTGCCTCTCAACACAACTAACACCGATAATCTCGCCCCCATAACTGCCTCCACCTTCACCACACGATCTCGTTTAGAAACCACTCCCTTACATCACGCCTCAACTTCCGCTAACCCTATTCCAGAAATTAGCCCTGCCTTCGTTGAGGCAAACTTCGAAGCCTTAGAGTCCATGCTGAGGGCTCATAAGAGGCAAGTTCGCAACACTGAAATGCGAAGGGAACCGGATTATTCCAATGAGGAATATGACGAAGAGATCGAGGCGGATGAGAGGCCTCGACCAACTAATAGGGGGCGTTCGGCCCTACGAAATGGTTCTCCCTCCATAAGAAGGCCTAATGGAAGGACTGTTGGTTTTGAAGAAGGTCCCGGAGGAGACCCGGGAAGAAGGGAAAGAGTACAAGGCGATAGAAGGAGTGAGAACTCCAATGGAGGAAGCAACACGGTAGGAAACGGAGGGGTAAACCTACCACCTCTCCTAGCTGCCCACTTAGGAAGAGAAGGGATGGGGCTCCAATACCTCCATCATACGTCTCGAGTGTCGGAGGACTTCCTCCATACTATGGGACGAACAAGCTACCCCCTCCGGGAATGAATCCCTACCTACCTGCTCAAACCTACAATACTTACCCTCCGAATGGGTCTCTCCACAACCAGAGTTACCAGCAAGTGCCCAACGGACAAGTTCCTGTACACCACGACGTCAGCAGGATCATCAACTTGCAACCATTGATCATGTGCCAATCGATATAAAAATATACAAACCCACACACCACAATCACCAAAAATCCCCCTTGCTTAAGATCGATTTCGGATAGCCTATATTTAATCTTATAGTCGTTTGGATGTATTCCAGTCTTATCAAAAACATTTGCTTGCTCTAGAACAACTGGTAGTGTGGCCTGTAGAATAACTGAGATTGTTAAAATACATAAAGGGGTGATTTTGTTGGAGGGGTGTCAAATTTGTTACTATTGTATACTCGAAATACCCAAGTTATTCATAAATTAAAGCTGTTTGTTCAAGACGGATTAAAAAAAATACGTAGTATACTGTTGTTAATTCAAGATTTTTCCAAAAGTATTATATGTTTCTTATTCGTGATTCGTATAAGTTCGACCATTTGCCAATTGCTTCGCAATATAATTTTTTATAATAAATTTCATTTCATTACATTAAGAGATAACAAAAGAGAGCAAGGAAGCAACAGCATTGATGATCAGTCCAAAACAAAAAAAGATGACAATGACAGAACTTGAGAGAGAGCACATAACAAGCTAGGAGTAGAGGTTTAATATTTTTTGCGCATCATGGCCAGAAAGGAGCTTTTCTTGAGAACTTGCAGCTACGTCTCACTAATGAGCCTCATCAGCGTCATGTTTTTCTCTAGCTCCTCATCCTGGATTTCACGCAGGATTTCCATACAAGCACTGGCAAAAGTTAACCCAAGTACACACTCCAACTGCTTGATCTGCTCACCCTTCACACTGCAACGACGAGTTAGCTCCATCACCTTTGCGTGCATGTCACTTATGAACTTTAAGTCACGTCCATTATCACGCATAAACACAGTGTTAACCATGTCGTAAATATCGTTATCCATTTCTTTTGTAGTAAATGCTGTTGTGGGTAGTGTGTGTCCCTTGACAAAAGTTGTTTGAAAATGGAATAGATGGTGTCCGTTTATATAACCAAAATGGGGTGTGGGGTGACATGGAATTTATATTCAATTAAAGTGAATATAAGTAAATGTGGATAGTCAAGTGGTCAATAGTTGCGTCTTGTCAAGTAATTAAAATGCACATAAGGCCAAATGAAATTAATAAAGCTTGTCTAGTACACAAACGATTCCTGGCCAAAGTTTACTTGCAATTCAAACAAATGTTTTAGGCAGGTATGCCACATGGTCCATAACTTTATGCTGTGTATGGCTTAGGAAAAATATTATTTGACTTTGTTGTTAACATACAAGCCATTAAACAGGTTTATGTTGATTATTTTTGGTTACATCAAGTAACATACAAATGGTATTATTAGGTGTACATTTACTTTATATTTTCGGTCACAATATACAACTATAATAGAACTAACAATTTATGTCATAAACTCTGACTATGTGTGCACTTGCCTGTGGTTTCTTCAATATAGCATGGATATTTTGAAATAACCCAAATCGGGGATGCACAAAAGTAGGACAAACTTTATTAATGAGGAAAGGACGTACTGAAATGATGGTGCTGCCCAGTCATGTACTTGAACTATTTATGTCCATTAATTTTATAGTTTACGTATTCCCATAAAAGGTACAATGAAACATGTGTCTAACAAGTTACTAGAACGAGTAATATTTTTAGGCAACCACATAGATACGATGGGCAACTGGGACAGACATTATGTAAATTAAAATCATGAAAAAAATTTGTTTAAATAGGGAAGCAAGCAGATTTTTGTTGTTTATTTGGGGTTGCTTCCAGTTAACCAACACAGTTTATTCTTAGGTGTATGCTAGGTATTCCTTTATGTGGTAAACAAAAAATGGGGTTTAAAAAAAGTAGGAAAGTTTATTAATGATGAATAGTTGTAAGGAAAAGGAAGGTGCTAAATAGTGTCATGTACTTGAAGGGAACTAGTGTCTTCAAAACTCAAAGTCAAACTGCTACAACACAACACCCAAGAAACTTTGGCCAACAATAAATTTGTTATGGGGCAACTAGACACAAATAATGGGCAACTAGTCACAAGCATGGTGTATGGTCACAAACTATAAGAAATTATAAGTTTATTTATGTATGTGTTGTCCATGATTGTAATCAAATGTATTGGATAGGCAGAATGGAAAATGTTAGATCGATTTGTACATATGATAGTAAACTTGTAAATGTTGTCCATAACTGTATAATATCTGTTTGGTTATAATAATGCAAATTCAACCCAAAAACAAACACATAACAGAATGATTGTGTTATAATAACAAGATACCTGTAAGCACTCCCTAACACGAACATATCATGCAAACGGTAGCAAAATATTTGTGCATCTGACATAACTTGCTACTGCTAAGCATGGTGATTAGAGGTGTTTTGAAGCTTCAGGATGCTGAAGGAGTTGTTAATCTATCTAATGATGAAATATTTGAAGGTTTAAAAGAATGGGTTATCAGAGAAGAGGGGATCGTATAAAGTTTCACAAAGGTATGTTTTCTCCACAATGGAAGTTTTTAATCCATATCTTGCTCAGGTGTGTAGGCAATAAAACAACTTTGATGAGTTTCCTTCTAAAATTGCAACTATTGTCATCTGTTTATCTCAAGAAAGGGTTTTTAACTGGTCTCGAATGATTTTTGAGGGTTTTCAGAAGAACATTAAAGAACAGGGAAAATATTACCTCTATCCTAGGTTTGTTCAATTGATAGCAGAAAGTCAAATAACAGAACCCATTCCCCATAAGAGAAAGTATGACGTTTTACATATGGTTCCTAAGGTGTTTGCCCATATGAAGAAAAAGAGTCCAAATTTTTCAGGAACCATTACACCTTTGTTTCCTCACATGCTAAATCTGCCAGAACTTATAGTGGAGGAAAATCCACAACCCAATCTATCCACTGCTAAACCCCCTGCTACCACATCCTAACCCACTGCTGAACCCTTACCTTCAACATCTGAACCCCAACGTATTTTAGTTACTAGAAGGAGGAAGAAGGGCACTCAGCTACCTGAGGCTGGTGGTAGTGGTGATGGAAATGAGGGTGTCACAGGTGTGGGAGGTGACATGAGTGGAAGGGCTTTCACTACTGCTTCAGGCGTAGACGCTGACTAGGTCAGTGAAAACCTAAGTAAGACCCAACAACTGGCAACTCCTAATGTGGAGAGTTCGCTCGAGCTCAACAGGTGGAGGAATCCCCAGCCAGCTGGCTAACTTGGGGTCCATGGATACTGAGGCTCGGTCTGATGCCATGGTACTCACATCCTATGATTCACCTCTCGGAGCAGGTCACACATCTCGGAGTGATGAGGATAGACTTGAAACTGAACATGAATTGACGGGTAATGATACTTTTGTGCATAATGACAATTCCCAGTATACACCTCTCGGACCAGTTAACACAGGTCGAAGTGGTGAGGATATAATGGAACTTTTAAAGGAATTGACGGATAAATGTGACAAGATGGAGTCTAAAATATCTGGTCTTCAGGAATTGACAACCTCTCAAGCTGGAACTATTAAAAGGTTGATGCACAGGCTGAACGTTTCGAAGCGAATGAGGAGACCAAGGATTACTGCATATAGAAGAGTCAAAAGGATGGGAAAGAAGGCTAGCTCATCAAAGGATCAGAGTTTGGAGGATGCATCCAAACAGGGGAGGAGTAAAAGCATAGATTCAGGGGAGGATGTCAATTTGGATGTGGATTTGGACTTGGATAGTCGTGATAATCGGGATGGTTATCTGGTGACTGACATGGAAGGAAAAGCTGCAGTAATAAATGATGCTTCGAAAGCTACTAGGGTAGAAAAAGAGAAGGAAGTGGTGCAGGCAACAGCCAGTGCCTATGTGGCTGCATCCACTGCTTCTAAAGAAGAAACCACGGATGGAACCACTTCTAAGGTAATTATAACAACTGTTACTTCAGATATTCCCATTTCTATCACAACCACTGCTACTACAATCACAACCACTGTTACATCACCACCAAAGTCAAAAGAAGCTGAAAAGGAAGTTGCCATTCAACTGCTAAACCTAAAGCAATATTTACCAATCCCTGAACCAATCATTGCACCCACTCCTGCTACAATTAAACCTTCTGCACCTAAACCCTTGGGAAGTTTGACGATTGGTGAGCCTGTGAAGTCAGTTGTTGCTCAACCAAATATTGGAAAGGGTAAGGAATTGCAGAACCAGTTTTGAAGTTTAAAAATAGACATGAGCAAGAGGCTTACGATAAAGAAGCAGCTAAAAGATTACATCTGGAACTAAATGCTGATGAAATTTCTAAGAAAAAGAAAAGGCAAGAAGATGAGGAAGCTTCTCAGAAACTGATTGAAAAATGGAAAAATGAACAACAAGTGTTTCAAGCTTCTGAGAGTATACATAAAGAATGGACAGAGACTGAATGGGGTAACTTGGATATTGAAACAAGGTCTAAAATATATGCTGAGAAGGTGAGACAGATGAGACAAGAATGAGAATTTAGAGATTATGAAGCAAAGAAGAATAAACCTCCAACCAAGAAAGAAATGAGGAATCAAATGATGAAATTTATCAGGCATATGGGAATCATTGTTTCTGTAAATTTGAGGAATTGCTCCTATGAGAAGGTTGAGGAGATTTATAATACCACCAAAAGAATCGATGATGGTTTCATTCCTATGAATTCTGAGAGAGAAGATGAGTTGTGGAGGAACAGGCAACAAAAGATAAAATGAGCTAATCAGGAGGAGTCTAGTTCCAAGAAACAGAAGATGGATGATGAGATGGAGAAGGAAGAAAGAGTGAAATAGTATCTTAAGGTGTGTGATCAACCTGAAGAGCCTATTAATCCTACACCATTAAGATCTGTACATCCAATTCTAGATTGGCAAATTGTTACAGCAAATGACAGAGAAGTGATTGAAATCACAAGAGAAGATGGACGGAAAGTAAAACACTCCAATTTTGGGTGTTTGTTGTGGTGTAGTTCTATGTTAGATCGAGAACAGTTGTGGAAGGTCATGGATTTCAGATATGGAAAGTTTGGTTCAACTAGGTCATTAGCAAGGTTTGTGTGGACAGCTGTGAAGAATATGTTTCAACCCAATCCTTAAGACAAATTTTGGGAAGACTGTGAAGTGGTAGAATGGATGCTTTATCAGACTTGTAGATTGCATGCTATTCAGACGACACAGGAGAAGATATTCATGTTCATAGATAAAGATTATCCATTGACAAAGAATGTTGCAAGAAAGATGTTGGAAGCAAAGCTAGATCCACACGGTACTAAGCCTACAAATCCAATGATTGACCAGTTGTTTTTGAAGATTCAAAAGATTGCTGATCTTCAAGGTCCTCTAGCCATAAAAGAAAAATAGATCAAAGTCTGTTGGGTGTTTGGATACATCCTCCAAATGAAGACAGTGTAATCTTATAAGAAACTTGATGATTTTTGAAAGAAAATATCAAGTTTAGGGGAGGATTGTTGGGTTTTTGGTTCTGGTTATCAGGATAGAATCACTGCTAAAGATATACCACTGCTAGTAGAAGATTGGAACCACTGCTAATATGTTTGAACAACTGCTACTATTCTGTAGGTCGGTTTGAGTTGTAATATTATAGAACTCGTGCTGGTTGTTAGGATCATCTACAGAATACAGTACGTGGTAAAATGCTGCTAGTATATGGCTTACAACTGCTTTCGCCATACAACAACTGCTAGAGTTTGACAAATACTAGAGTTATTTGTAACTGATGCTTATGTTTTAGTAGATTGTATTGATAAAAGAAAAAAAACAACCAGAAACATATAAGGATGCAACGTTGGCTGATAATGTGTTGAAAAACTACAGTTTGAATACGATCGTGTGCAATATTTAAAATACTGCTTATCATAAAAAAAACAATACATAGTGAGATAAGACACCATTTTATAAGGGATCTGTAATTAATGTCATAAACTGCAAGTGGAAGTTAATTCTGGCAGTCATAAAGACCAAGTAATAAACGGTTACAAATGCATGTACACTGCTTATTTTAAGTAAACAATGCTGAACAGGGTTACAAATGCATGTATGACGGTCACAAAAGTTTTATTGTAATTGTGTTAGGATGTATAGGATGGTGCAAAACTAAGCTGTAGCATAACCTTTAGTTATAATTTCAAAGTTATGGGATAAGGTCAACAACCAGCATTTATTAGGATGTTAATGCTTTTAAATGCGGTTAGGCAGAGGCTTTCTTTTATAGTCAGATTTATAGTCACAGGCACAGTTATAAACACACGCACATTAACACTGGTTTTACACACACATATCAGCAAAATACTAAAAAAATGGCTACAAAAGAACTGGTGGGTTTTTGTATCTGTAAATCTTATTTCGCTAATGATAAGCTTGTTTTCACGCATCTTTAAAGTGTTTGTTTATTTTGCAGATATCATAACAATCTCTTCTGATTCAAGCATAACAATGTCCTCAAGCACTTCAGATACAATGCAGCCATGTAATCCATGGGATTCATACTTCCCAAATGTTGAAAGCTCTGAAAGTGATTCAAGCTCTATATCCAGCTATTTGTCTACCAACAGCTCAAGTGACTATTCTGACAGACCCGATGTGGCAGCTTACCGAGACAGTCTGTTGAAAAGGGCAACGTTTACGAGTGCTGAGGAAAAAAAGCCTTCAGTTTGTGATGCCCAAAGTCGGAACCTCCCAGGTAAAAGGATTCAGGTAATAGGACTTGCAAATAAACAAACATGGGCTGATATTAAAGAGAAGAAATTTGGCATAAAAAATCCCTCCACAGTCGCAGGAGCGGGTGACAAAGGCAAAGGGAAAGGGAAAAGAAAAATGGCTTAAAAGTAACATCTGTTTACCTTATGTACTGGTTTGTTGATGTACTAAAAGAACTGGAATGGTTGTTATCTGTTTAATCTATAATATGTGCACCTGAAATCTGCTGTGACTATTTGTGCAGAACTTTTTAGTATTTATGCATATTCCTTGACTTAAATAGGTGGAAATGGAACATCTACTTTTCTGTCTATGTTTACTTTTGTACCTATTAACAAGTAATAAATAACCACAAAGTTTAACAGGCTTACATTTGAAAAAAGGTTCAAACGATCAGTTCTTTTAAAGATGGACTTCCTAGAAGAGCCTAGTGCTCTTGGTATCACGTTTGGATGTTTAACCCACCATAAATGACATTTTTTAAAGGACATTTTTTATAAGAATAAAAAAAATTAAGATAAAGAAACATAAACTTTTAAATATACAACTCAGTAATAAGGTTAAGTTGGAAAATGCATACCTGAAACCCAAACAGAAATCCAGACAGTGTGTATGTCGGACAAAGCTTTGGATCTTTCTTTAATCTAAAAAGGTGGTCATCCATGTGATATCAAATACATTTTGATGTTGGTCGTATAAATGAGTCCAAATATGGTCACCCCATGTAAAAGCATTCCAATCATCTAGATTATCAACTAACCTCATCAGTGTATCATCCAGCTCACATGTCAACAAACGACACATAAAGATCACCTCTAAGGCTAACAAAAGACAAACACGTACAGCGTCTTCATCAAATATCTGTCGAAACCGCTCTTAATCCTAGATAACACCAATTACGTCAAAGTTGGTTAGAATATAGCCTTTCTTGTCAGGAAATATCATGTTACAAAAATTGTGAGAACCAGATGTATACAACCCAAAGCTTACATATCCAAGCCGCAGCACTGTCATTAGTTAAAAATGCACAACGACCAAAATGTAAAGCATGTCCTTCAATGTAAAAATTGAAGGGCATATCATAATGAGCATCGTCAACTGTATGTTGTTTCCTTAGCATATATTCAATGATATGTGTTTCAGGTTCAAAAAACAAGAGATCAATCCGTCTTCCAAAACAGGTATTCCTAAACAAGATGCGGCATTTAGGGCCTAACTTTTGCTTTATCAACGGAAAGTAGTTCAGTATACTTGTAATGATTAACTTAGATTCATAGTCCTAAAAACGGTCAACAAAAACGAAAAATTAATTTATACCATAGAAGGAATCTATACCAACGTCATAAACAATAGCATACTCATATCGGATGATGCATATAAACCAGCTACCCTAATATACCAGATTCAATGGCTGGACCTGGACCCATTTCAACGACTCCTTATTGGTCTACAAACTGCCACTAAATTTTTTAATGAAACAAGTAATGTTAGATACTTAACTAACTACATCTAAGGTATTATAGACTACATAATTACGAATCAGACAAACATAAAAAAGAGCAATGGATTGTAAAATGGAATTAACACCTATGTAACATAGGCAATAATCGAATAACAACAACGAATCATTATAACATAGAACGAATTGGAAATAACTCATATGTAATAAACAACAATAAAAATATTTACGGACCATATTTTGCCACATTATTTGAAAAAAAAGATTGAGCAATCGAAGGTGGTTTGCTTGTTTGAAAAAAATGTAACGAACAGAAATCTTCGGTTTCAATGAACAGTGTACGTTAGGAGCAACAGAGGTGCCGACGAAGCAGACAGTTTGATTTGTGAAAACAGTAACTAAGAATGTTTTTAAGCGAGAAGCAAAAAACAGAGAGTGAAGAAGACGAATGATTAAGACGAGTGAGTTTTGGATTTTGAATATAAATTCACTGTCCTTTCAATATTCAAATGTTTTTTTATGTAACGTAAAATGACGATAAAACCCTTTTTAAAATATACGGTTGCCCAGCGAACGTTAGTTGCCCAAAAAACAATATCTTACACATACGGGACACTTGTTGCAATGTGGTTTAGTTGCCCAATGACAGCGGTTGCCCTCGGTCCATTTTCATATAAAAAATAAAAGTGGTCCGGAAAGTGATAAGCCTCAGGGCGCGCGGTCCATTTGCATCATTATTATCCTTAACAATAATTTTAATATAAATAAAGTTATAGTTATTATTTTACTTTGACTCGTAAATAACCTGAATAATAGCCTCGAGTTTGAAAACCCGAGAATTCAACTCTTGAATGACACAATCCTTGAGGCTGATTTCTGTTAGAAGACTACTGGACTGAACCCTAGGCACAATCGGTAAATACTTTTTTTCTGTCCTACCGCGTTTTCGTGCAACAGCCAACTTCTGTAGATACACATCGTAATCATGCGGTACTTTTGTTGGAAGAGACCTTGGTATGTAGTGCATGTAAAATTCTCTAAACTACATATACCAGTCCGACTGGTGCTCGGCTAATGATGGTTTCAGATCATAAATTATCTTCGAGTCCTAAATAACATCATAAACAGCAAGGGAATCAAAAAGAACATTAATACACTATCAAATGAAATAATTAATAAGCATGCATTCAAACTTTTGTATACGTTTTACCTTGCAAAATAGCAATCCATAATCCGATCTTGTAAACAGTACTTTCCTTGACCATGCTACTGCCCTTGGTATGACATCTGGAACTTTATTCCACCAATGACTGCTTCTTTCAAACGACTCAATAATCCATATCTATAATAATAAAGATGCGTTAATCTCATAACGATGATATTGGCTTCGTATTCCTTAGAAGATATTGGCTTCGTATTCCTAAACAATTTCCTTCGATTATGATTCAGCTTTTCTTTAATTAATGAAAAGTATTTCAATTTGCTCCTAACGATGATATTGGCTTCGTATTCCTTAGAAGAAAATAAAATAAAATTAATAACAATTAATTAGTATCTTACGACAACTACAATCAATAAAACATACATAGTGTGATTAACTGTATGTCAGAAGAGATACAACCTGTAACAACAACTTTCACAACATATCACTGATTTCCTAGTACGCCAATCATATTTATCAAATGAAGCATTTTATCATACTCAAAGCAAATAAATAATTACCTAATTTTAGTTAACTTTTTAAACATAATAATGAGGCTCAAATCTGTATAAATCAATTGTTTACAAAACATCAGGATATAACCGCCATGGCTGCAATAGTATAAACTATAGAATTTCCACGCCAAGACACGGAATATCGCATCATTTGCATGATTTAATATGATACTTGTCATCACAGCCTCACACACACTGACACCTTATATACAGATGCTCTCTGATAATTGATGATTTCATCAAAAAGGAAATGTAGTTAACGCTTCTGAGGTCCCTTTACAGTTCCTTTTGTCGTTTCAACTCCCTTTGAGCAAAGGCCTGGACCGGCGATTTGCTAGATTGTTGAAAAAAACAAAAGAAACTGTATGGGACCTCAGAAGTGTCAATTATGTTTTTTAAGATCATAAAAAAATTTCCTCAAAAAAAGAAACATAGTTAACGCTTCTGTGGTCCCACTACAGTTCCTTTTGTCGTTTCAACTCCCTTTGAGCAAAGGCCTACACCAGGCGAATTGCTAGATTGTTGAAGAAACAAAAGGAACTGTATGGGATCTCAGAAACGTCTATTATGTTTTTTAAGATCATAAAAATAGTTTTTTCCTCAAAAAGAAGCATAGTTAACCCGTCTTAGTTCCCCTACAGTTCCTTTTGTCGTTTCAACTCCCTTTGAGCAAAGGCCTACACCAGGCGAATTGCTAGATTGTTGAAGAAACAAAAGGAACTGTATGGGATCTCAGAAACGTCTATTATGTTTTTTAAGATCATAAAAATAGTTTTTTCCTCAAAAAGAAGCATAGTTAACCCTTCTTAGTTCCCCTACAGTACCTTTTGTCATTTCAACTCCCTTTGTGCAAAGGCCTGCACCAAGCGAATTGCTAGATTGTTGAAAAAACAAAAGGCACTGTATGGGAACTGAGAAGGGTTAATTATGTTTTTTAACATCATAATCATACTTTTGCTACATTCTTAAAAAAGTTAAGGAACAATATGATATAGTTGCAGATTCAAAGGGAAGTTGAACATACCAAGGTGGCTACGTTACGTTGTAGATGAGTATGGAAGTTCAACATAAATCACATCATTTGCATATCAAATAAGATAATCGTCATCACAGCCTCTTGCATATCACAAATACACACATGTGGCCCAAAATAAACCAACTTCTTCAAATAAACTATGGACGTAACTTTCTATATATTAACTAAAATGGACAAACAATAACATTAATGTAACAGACAAACAATTACCTATGTAAAGGAGTTGGTTAACAAAGTTGCTTGTCAATATGTTATAAACAAGTGGACAGACTTTGGTACTTTGAGCCTCCACTCGAAATCCCATTGCCATGTCGAAACCCATTGCTATGACACTGACATAGGAATGGGTTTTCGAGGGGAAGCTCAAAGTACCAAGGTCTTTTCTAGAATTTGTGGATTCTAGAAAAGCATTTGAGTGGGATAATCCAGGAGTGTGGCGTGTCATGAACAATACACACTGTATCATTATTACAATCAACACACAATGATCAAGGCACATCTATCGCGATCATTGAGATATTCAAAGACAAGTTGAATGTAGGAAGTTGTGTATGGACACATTGTTACTTTCAAATTGTCTTTGAATCCACAACTATATCATATTGATCCTTCTTTCATAAGTAACTCCTTAACATATATAAACTCAATTTTTTTAACAATCTAGCAACAGTCTATAACAATTATATCACACTCATATAAAGTAACAAACAATCAAACTATGATAAATACAAATAGCACTGACACGTGTAAAAAAATAAACTTCCCTAAATGCCCCATGGGCAACAGTCGCCTTTGAAGAATTGGGAAACTCCTCCATATACTTGTTTGTTCACCTGAAATCCAGGTTTGCTGATTGAATAGCATGTCAGATAAAGGTTGATTTATAAATTACACAAATGATCCCAGGTCGCCATTCAATCAACAAAGCTGAATTGTAAGTAAACAAACTATCTGCATTTGGTTAACTTGTCTGCATCTAAGATATAACCGGCATGGCTGCAAACAGTAATGAATAATCAAAGATGGATGAACGACACCATATTAAGTTTATTTTGCTACTCAAAGGTGGTACCGTTCATCCATCTTTGATCATATATATGTTTATTTTGTTACTCAAGTGTACAATTAGCCTTTTATGTTGATACTCGCTGATAAAAGAGACCATTTTATCAAAGTGACAGCAAACAATTACCTAACAATATTTAGCCCTTTCTTAACATAATAATGAGGCTCAGATCTGTATAAATCAATAGTTTACACAACATCAGGATATAACCGCCATGGCTGCAATAGTATAGAATTGCCACGCCAAGACACGGAATATCGCATCATTTGCATGATTTAATAAGATACTTGTCATCACAGCCTCTTACAAACTCAAATCTTATATATGTAAAGGAGTTGTTTGAAAAAGTTACATGTCTAGTTTAACACACTTCTTATCCACGGAAACTATATACTTACAGAGATGCTACAAATCTTCAATCCAATCATGTTTCATTGGGACGGGCGTCTGCTAGGGACAATGAAACATGATTATCTATATTCATGTGTTGCCAGCGGATGCCAACCACAATGAAACATGATTAACCTGAAGATGTTAATCATCTATGTGAGTATACCAATCAGGGGTGTATTGTTATATGTATTAGCAAGGCTCAGATCTGTAAAAAGTTTGATAAATACAAAAACATCAGGATATAACCGCCGTGGCTGCAAAATAATGTAATAAAATTGCCATGCCAGCTGACGGCTAATCACATCATTTTCTTGATCAAATAAGATAATCGTCATCACAGCCTCTTGCATGTACCAAATACACAAATGCACATAACACAAAATACAAATCTGCTACTAAAACACACATGAAACACTCAAACGTTCCCAGTCAAACTCAAATCAAACGTTCTGCCCCATGGGTACACAATAATGTATGCTGCTAAGCGTGTATTGTGAAATAAACGGTGTATCTGAAGTAACAGTGGATATAATTAGTTGGCAGTGGTTTCGTCTGAACTAGCAGTGGGGCCCCTTATGAACTAGCAGTGGTTTCTTCTAAACTAGCAGTGGATGCAGCAACATTGCCAGTGGTTGTTGCCTAAACCTTAATCAATCTCAACTTCCAAGACTGCCCAAATCCTTAACTTGGATTAAGCCGAGTGAACTAGGGTTGGCCAGAGCAGGTATTTATACCACTCTAGGTGGCATATCAAGGAGTTAACCGAACCCGTTTGCACCCACTCAACTCAATACCAGTTATCTTAAGAGAAGAAAAAGGCTTGCAGTGTTTTATTAGAGAACTAAGTGCTTAATTAGAAAGTAGGCAAAAGTTGCCCAACAAATCACCTATGTAAGTACAAGGTGGGCCCATGTGAACTATATGGGAGAGTTTCCACCTAGACCACATTTATTGACATATTAAGGGTAATAAATATTAAAACTTACCCACCTTATATGTGTGTGTTTTAATTGAAGTGGTGTTGCTAAATAGGTTACAAAATTCTCTCAAAAATGTCTAAAAAAGACTTTAGTCAACAATTTCCAGAACAAAAAGACTTCGGCCAACAATTTCCTGAACAAAAAGACTTCGGCCAACAAATTGATGAAGAAGAACTTTTAGGACAAATGGAGGAGGCTGCTGTTAAGGAGGAAGCAGAAAGGGAGATAGCAGAAAGAGAAGTTGCGCTTAAGGAGGAAGCCAAAAGGGAGCGACTTATGCTCCAAGATGAAGAAGTGTTGTTAGAGATGGAGGAAGCTGCTCGTATTGAGCAAGCTGAAAGGGAGGAACAAGAACGTCGGGACAGAGAATTCGATGCTTTGTATGCATAGTAGGATGAGAGCACATTTGAAGGTTGGTCTGAGTATCTTTACGACGATGGTTACGACTCTAACAACTCTCAATCTTGGGATCACCCGGATTATATTTAGTTGTGTCGCAGTTTAATTTTCATTGTATTTGTTTCGTTAACCGAACCCGTTTGCACCATCATTACACTGCTTTATTCACTTAGTGCCAGTTATCTTACAGTGCTTTATTCACTTAGTCTACAAAAACATCCATCATTTGTTTCTCAAACTTAATAAGTAGCAACAAATCACTAAAACCACAAGAACAATTAATCACCTAATGCGTTACCAATTAATCACTAAAACCACTTAGTTCCAGTTATCTTACAGTGCTTTATTCACTTAGTCTACAACAACATCCATCATTTTTTTTTCTCAAACTTAATAAGTAGCAACAAATCACTAAAACCACAAGAACAATTAATCACCCAATACGTTACCAACTTAAAAAATTAACCCTAAAATATCGAAACCCAAAATCAAACAACAACAATTAGCGAAACCCTATATCAATACGATACCAACTTAAAAAGTTAACCCTAAATTAGCGAAACCCTAAATTAGCGAAACCCTAAATCAATACGATACCAACTTAAAAAATTAACCATAAATCAAATACGAACAATTAAACCCCCAATACGATACCAACTAAAACAATTAAGTTAAAAATAGCGAAACCCTTAATCAAACACAAAATTACTTACCCTAGCCCAAATCGTTTTTTTTATAGACATTAGATCGGAGTGTCGTGGCGATGGTTTGGATTGTTTACATCAGTGGATCTGAGTGTGTTGAGTGTGTTATGTGTGGATAAGAAGTGTGTTATCAGTTATGTGGATAAGAAGTGTGTTAAAAAAAGAAGTGTGTAAAGGAAGATTTGTATTTGTAAATATATATAAAGTGTATAAATGTATAAAAGTTATAAAATTATTTATACACTTTTAAAAGTTTTTTATACATTAAATACATGTTTACTTTATACTTAATGAGTTGCCCAAAAGTACATATTTCTGGACCAAGTTGCCCAAAATATACGTACTTTTTAATAATAAAAAAAGACCATACTTTTGTACTAAAATACAAACAATGTCAGTTGCCCAATAAAGTGGGTCAAAGTTGCCCAAGTTAACACCTATGACACTTGTACTGTGTAAGTACACGGTGGGCCCAAAGAAAGGGACACATGTCACCTATATGGGAGAGTTGCCCAAATATTGAATTGGGAGAGTTGCCCATGGGGTATTTAAAGAAGTAGAAAATTTTTGGGGCATTTGGGGTAAATTTGTTGGGCAACCGGGGTATTTAGAAAATTTGCCCTTTTTTCAATCTCATTTGATAACGCAAGTAATAATACAAACGTCGTCAAAAAGCTAATACTAAAATACCAACCACCTTCGGACGACATTTTTATTCATAGTAGACACATCATAAACTTGGTTGTGCAAGACGAACTAGCGACACCCGAAATAAGTGTGATAAAAACGTTTTTAGAAAATTGTTAGAAGACATTTTGGGTAAAGCTACATATAACATTCTATGAGATTGTGTAAGGAGACGAGTAAAATGTTTATATGTGGTTTACAAGAAAAAAAACTTTTCAACTTTTTCATGACGAACTTTGCAAAAGGAAACCGATTGCACCATTTTCGGTCAAAAGTTGGATTATTATTCAATACATAACCTAATTACTCGAAGTTTTTAAATGCAACAACTTTATTAACGGGTGTTTATTATCCCATGAGTCATTTGGTACTCAACCAAATTTTTTGGATGCATTCAAATTAGGCCAATACGTATTTAATGGTCCACTATTTGCAACTATGGTTCAACCCATGCAAGAAAAACATAGAAAATATTTCCAAGAAATTCCACCGGTAATTACTTGTGCCGCCGCATTGAACACATTCTTTAACATTAAGGGGGTGGAACTACTTATCGAAAGGATTACTACGGATTTGGATTTGCTTCAAGAAAACATTTTCTTTGCAACAAATGCAAAAAATTTATTTCAACTAATGCTCTAAACATTTATTTGATGTTTATTATGACTAGTAGGGTACTCGTGCGATGCGGTGGCGGGTACCGTCTGACGATTTTTCTGGCAATATGATGTTATGCGGCTATACATTTTTTAACAATTAACTTACAAAAAAAAAAAAAAAAAAAAAAAAAAACTTTAGTTAAGAGAGTGGTATAATTTCATCTATTGTTAACCGAAGCTACCAAGAACAAAGATATTGTTTTTTTTTTTGAACCTTCAATGCTCAAAACTAGGAGGGAAAGGTACAATCACATCATAAGGTATTATAGATAAATATGGTGCAACAAATGTTTCAACGAGTTTGGATTCTTCATTGCTTTCTTCAAATACTACCATGGATCCACAAATGGGTTTAATTTATAGTTTAAGACAAGAAAGCACTAAACAAACTAGGAGTGACCAATCAACGACTAACGAATTTGGGAGATATATTGGAACCGATTGGGTAAACAATATAGGACCTAAAGAATTCAAAATGTTTTGATATTTTGGCTTAGTGAAAATGAAGGGATTCTGAATTTCCCTTTTTAGTTGCAATGGCCCGAGATTTACTAAGCGTACAAGCTTCTACCACAAACAAAGATCTTGTTTTTTTTCTTTCAACACAATCAGCTTCAAATTTTCGAACCTTAAGAGATGTTTTGCCCAAAATTTACCTATTCTTGGATAGGTCCAAAATATAACTAAACTACACAGCTCAATTTAATAAAGACCCACCGACATAAATATATAACTCATTGCCATAATTTCTCTCAAGCACATTCCCATAATATGTGTTCTCTCATCTGTGGGCCATTCTGTGTTTAACCTTTCACAACAACAAAAATCTTGATTATTTACTTCATTTCAATCATAAACGTGGCTACCATAAGAAAAAGATTCTTTCTTTATTTCTTGGTTATCATAACCAAATCTTTACAAACAAACAAAAATCTTAAGAAGATAAAAATCTTTTTTCTTTTCTTTTTTTTTTTTTTTTTAATAATGTACATGTTCTCTCTCTTTTTTTAGTGGAGTGAGTTATCGGTCCTTCGTCATATTTGGAGCCGACCGACCCAGTTCAACCCTTATGCTAAAGTGGCGGTGAATCGATTGGCGCAGTGGAAACCGAACCGGTCGACCAACCACTACATGCATCATAAAGGCTTTAAATTTTAGTGTTTGGCTTAGTAGCTTGATTAGATTGTACATTATGGTTGAATGGTTGTATATTTTGGTGAAAAGATGATTTAAATAGTATATTAATTGTATGTGTTGAATAGTGTTTTTAATTATATTTGTGCTTAAAATAGTTTTAAATTATGCTTTTTTTACTTGTAGTTGCTTAAAACTCTATATTAGGAAGTCTTAAAAAATTAATAGGAAGGAATAGGGCTGAGCATCAGCCCAAAACCGACCCGACCTAACCCGAACCGACAAAACCGAAAACCAAAAATCATGAAAAACCTAAACCGATCCCGAACTGAATATGGTCGGTTCGGTGTTTAGGTGTGTTTATGTATGTTTTTATCGGTTTTGGGTTGAATCGTACAGAACCGACCCGACCTGAAATCAAAAATCGTGAAAAACCTAAACCGAAACCGAACCGAAGGGCTGTCGGATCGGCTCGATTTTTGTCGGTTCAGTCAGTTTTGTCACTCCAGTTCGGTTTTGAACCTTCAATGCTCAAAACTAGGAGGGAAAGGTACAATTTGGATCATAAGGTATTATAGATATACATGGTGCAACAAATGTTTCAACGAGTTTGGATTCTTCATTGCTTTCTTCAAATACTACCATGGATCCAAAAAGGGATTTATTTTATTGTTTAAGACAAGAAAGCACTAAAAAACTGGGAGTGATCAATCATCGACTAACGAATTTGGGAGATATATTGGAACCGATTGGGTAAACAATATAGGACCTGAAGAATTCAAATTTTTTGATATTTTGGCTTAGTGAAAAGGAAGGGAATCTCAATTTCCCTTTCTAGTTGCAATGGCCTGAGATTTACTAAGCGTACAAGCTTCTACGGTTGCTTCGAGATTTGATTTTTCTACTAGTGGAAGGGTATTATCGATACGAAGAACAAGAGTCACACCAACATCTTTGGAGATGTGTATTTTCTTTAAGGATCACTTAGGCATAGCCGAACGTATACAAAACGCTTCAAGTCTTGAAGACGGACTAGAGGTGGAAGAATAATTACACAATGTCGAGGTGGAAAAGGGTTGTGCAATAGAACATTCCAATGAAGAAATCGTTCTAGATATAGTTGCTAGCTAGGATAGGTCCTCTGAAGGCGAAGGAGAAGATCGCATTCTCGATGAAGTTCTCAATTAAAATTTTTGATTCTGATGTATGAATCGCTCAAATTAATTAGCTTTGTGTTTCAAGTACTTTATGGTTGATGTATTATGAGTTTATTAAATAAAATTTGAAGTTTATTGAGTTTATAGTGTAGAAAACGCGAACAAACGAAAAAAAAACTCCCAAAATTTGGTGTGCTACGCAGCCTAACAGATTCGGGAAAAAAAAAGGTGGTTTGTAAGTGGTTCCAAACCGAGCCTGTTAGAACCCGACCCGAACCGTTTTTGGACGGTCTGGGTTTTTTCCCCTCTAAATCCAAACCGGTTTTTGGCCAAACCGGTTCTTGACCATTGACTGAAAACCGGTTCAGTTTTTGAACCTGCTTCAGTTGTGATCAAAACCGGTCAACATGCACCTCTAGTAACATGTAAACGTAAAACGAATTGCACATGAATGCAGACTAAGGTAACTGGGGTAACAATTTGTTTTTAGCCGCAGTAGAAAGGAAAAACTTAGCAAAAATATACGGTTTGCAATAAAAACATTTGAGTTTAGTAAAAACTGCTTTGAGTATTCACTTATTGACGTACTAATGCATTTTGGAAAATACGGTATCTTTTACGATAATTAACGGTACGAAGAAATTTTTTATAAGATTCACGTAACACTGCAGGGCCCTCTAGTTTCGTCCCCGCATGAAAGTGTCATGAGTTACGTCGTATTTAACACGGTTTTTTAAACCAGTTTTTTAGTTGACCTGGCCGAGTTTTCGATTGCCGGTTTGACCGGTTTTGGAGACCAAACCGGTTACACATTTATATGCATGTTGACTACTTTCCAAAATTATCCATAAGACCATAACTATAATCAAGTTTATCTGTGTGTTTTGAAATTGTAAATTTTAAGACACTCTTTATCATTATTTTTCTAAGGTGTTCAATAATTTATTTTCCTTTCATTTGATTTGGCTTTCCACGATCATCTTAGTACACAATAACTTATTCTTTCTAAATGATAAGCATACAACAAAATATGCAAAATGTATAGATGAAAGAAAGATTAAATAAAAAAAAAACAAGGGAAATAAGCAAAGAGTAGATGATGACGTACGGATTTTCAGATGGATTAATAAGCAGATGATAAGAATGCAATCAATAATGGAAGCTCAAGTTAAATTGCTACACTCAAACAACAATTTAAGTAATGCAAATGGGGTGAACTTAATTCAACTTTATATCCAACAGTTACACTTCTAATCCCCAAGGTATTAGTAAAAGTTTTTGAAGAGCATAGAAAGAAAGAAACTTTTATAAGCACAACTTCAACTCTTATAAATTACTACGTACATCCTGATGTTTCAATTTATAAAAATGAACAATAAGAGTGTCTTTTGTTTTAAAATAAATGATAAAATGATCGGTTTAAATAAACTTAACAGCTTTATTTAACTTTAATGTTGCAACGGGTTACAAGTGTATGCTTTTTTTCTTAATTTGCTGACAAAGTTAAAGGCCAATATTTCAACTTAGATGTTAGACAAGGACTAAACCTGTACACTACCGTAATATAATTTATGAGTCTTGCAAAAACAATTAAATAATTTATGATGGCAACTAATAGTCTAATATATTTTTAAATAGGACCTACATGATGACGTCTTTTCGATATAGTCATATAGTAGTATGCGTCCAAAATTAAGTCTTACTTTCTGGTAAACTTCCTCCAAATTACTTGATTAATAAAATATTCAATCTGAGTTTGAAACTTTTAATTTCAAAGTGAATAATTCACGTTCACATAAACAAAAAATCTCTTATTATATGATAAGAGAGACATGCAAAATGATTTAAGGTCGACCCACTTAACTTGTATATTAAATGGGCCGGAGGTCAAGTTAAACGGGTCAATCCGCCAACCCGTTTAAAAATTTGTTTTAACATAAAAGTTAAATTTATAATTGATTTAATATTTAATTGGGGTTAAACAGGCCGACCTACTAACCAATTTAACTTTTTTATCTCAAGTAATTGACTTAACCCTTCAACCCAATCAGATAAACTGGTTAATCGATCGTGTATGAGCTAGGCTTAAACAGGTTATGATTGAAAAACACGACCCGATTACGTAAATAGTTCGTGTTCGAATTGTAGGTTTGTGACCCGCCAATCCGAACCCGACCCGCACTGTCTTCCCTTTTGCATCAAATGTGACGCCTCTTAGAACTTTTAAGACAATTTATATATGCTTTAGATAAGCTTAAGTAGTCATCCAAACCTCCCCAAAGAATTCAGAGCTTGCGGGTCACCTTTTAGAATTGAAAACTCGCATTTTATGTTTCTCTTTGATCAAAATCCTATAAGTAACAACAACAAGAATAACAACACATATTCTCCTCCGTACTCTTTTGCAAAAGAAAACGAGCAAAACACAAGTTTCTAATGAGAGGGAAAGCTATAATGCTCATGAGAAGAAAATGTTACAGCAAAATTAAGCATGTTCATACTAACAAGCTGTTATTGTGAGTATCAGCCCGCCTGCCTTATTTTGTTGAGGTCAATGTAAGGAATTCAGTTTGTGGATTAGAGTCCTCTGCAGATTGTTTCCTATTTTCAATTAATGGACCAAGTTTACGAATTCTTGAACTTGTTAATGCAAGAAAATGGGTCCGTAGGTAAAAAGGTGTTACAAGTTAACTGATCAAATAGTACAGAACAGGTTCATATTTGCTTTTAAACCCAAGTAGAATCAATTACGAAAATGACCTAGAAAACTTACAAACTTATCGAAGACCTAGAAGTTCATTCACATGTCTTATTTAAAGGTAGATAACTTACAAGTAATAAGTTGATGTTATGATGCACATAGAGTGTTTGATGTTATGATTCCATGGAAGAGATTAATTTTTCGTTGTTATATAAAGCTGTAGTGTAGATAAGAAATCAATGAATGCTTATGCCTATGGTTTTTTATTAACATAACTAATAAGTTGCTAAAGAGTAGAAGACTCTTGTTACGTGTCAAATATGTTGATTTAAGACAAGTTTAGTTTTTTCTAATCTTATGTTCAATTTATTGTCGCATTTAGTGATCTTATTTGCGCCACTCTAATAGGAATAATGGGGATGATAAATATGATGTTTGCAGTTAGGAAAAGGAAGGTGTGAGTAACTCAAGATGGCAACGAATTCTGCTTCTAATTGCTTTCGTGGTATGTTCGTTAAGGCTCATTTGCTTGAGTAATTTCGACTAGTCTTCCAGTTGCATGCTTGTAACTGCTACACTTTTACAAGGTCAATGCTCGAATATTGTACTTCTTTTGTATCTGCCTTTCTCGCTATTAAAACTCAGAAATATAGGGTTTACTTGTAAGAAAGCTACTTGTTCATAACCAAGCTGATCTGTTAATTCTTTAACTGTTCTGATTGCTGGCATGTAGGTGTTAATCTGTAAATTTATGAAATAATCGAGGGTTGTCTCATTGATATTTGTGGCAATATGTAAATTTTTTAATTTAATAATGCATATTGATTAATCACAAAATTCGTCATATTTTCGCTTAAATAAAACAAAGTTATTGGCTCCGTTAAGCCAAATAATGCATATGAGTACAGATCAAATGCACCGACCAAACATTATAGTGAGAAGTCTAGACACGCTCATATCTAGTTATTTATATGAAGGATACTAATAAAAAACTTATGCTTACATGAATCGTAAATATATGATATAGCATGTGTTGACTTGTCTCCGTAGTAATGATCATCCCTTATATAGATGGTTCGAAAGTCTGCATACTTCATTTTGATATCCACGTGTTTTTTTGTCATACAAGGATCTAGGAAAGCTCATTGTTCTAATATTAAATATGCAATCCGAAAAGTTGCATCTTCTGTTCCTTGTGGTTGTTTCTGACACTTGCGCGTTCAAGCACTGTTTCCATGTTACTTGATGTTCAAGTCTGGAATCTGTCCTTTTCAAGTCTCTGATTAGTTATGGTGCCAACTTTGGAATTTGTACCTTAAAAACTCTTTAGTCTTTGTAACTAGTGGCTGCTTGTATAACTTAAGATTTGCTATTTTATCGATAGTAAATCTCTATTTGGCAAGCATAGTCTCTTTTGATTATTTTATTTCTGTAATAAGTTTTTCGTGTTCTGAGTTTTCCTATTATATGCATGAAACAAAATCAAACTAGCTGGACGTTCACTGTTTCGGGGCCTCGGCAATGTGTCCCCAGGAGTGCTAAGATCACAACAGGAGACTTCCTGCAATAGTTTCTTGGCTCAGGTCTGCTAATCTATTTGAGAAAGTGCTGACCCAATCATTCAATAATGGGTCGATTTGGTTTATGGTTTTATCTTTAATGGGCCAAATGGGGTATATTAAAATAATCAACTTGAAATGATATAGGTCAAATGGTTAGAAAGTCACCAAATGTGTACTTTATATGCATCAAAACATCCAAAATTAATATATACAAAAATATATAATTTTTTTTACAATTAATTATGTCTTATAACCATATTGTTGTTGGATATGTTTAATGTCTTGGACGCCAAAATAAAGCCTGCAAGTTTTTCTGGTTTGGGCCAACAGGCCAACAAACCCATTAGACAGAAAAAAAAAGGCAGTCAGGTTTAGTAAACGGTTATTTAGTTTAGGTTTTAAGGATTGTAACGTTTAGTTTTAGGTTGTGTCGTTTATATGAAACGGTACACCGTGTCATGTATAAATAGGTATCAAAAGTCTGTAATCAAAGTAAACAATTCATTTATAATATCATATTATGAGGGTTCACCCATCTTCTTTGTTTCTTATTATCGATTCCTTGTATAATGAGGCATGAATGATGTTTGATCAATTCAATCCTGGAAATCTATCTAACAACCTGTGCAAAAGTGGTATCAGAGTCGAAGGGGATCAAGCAACAACAACAATTCATGTATCTATCATCACTTAAGAATCAAACCAACCAAGATGCCAAAGGAAAAAAGAACAAAATTTGTGTTCTTATGAAGAAAATTGAAAGAAGGAACAAAACGAGGGTACCAAGACTACAAATTACGTGGATGAGGGCTAGGAGTAAACTTGCACATAAGTCACAGAAGTTGATCAAGAAAGATCAAGTAACATCGAACAAATTTATGTTCACAAGATTTCTACAAATTTTCGTAGCAGAGGGCTAAGAGTAACCTGCCCCGAAGTCACTATGGTGATGAAGAAGATCAAGTGACTGGACGGACCCTGCAATATAAGGCATCAAGGAACAAGAACATTTTGGCATCTCGATATTAGGGAGGAACTGTTGGATCTGTTTAATGTCTTGGACGCCAAAATAAAGCCTGCAAGTTTTTCTGGTTTGGGCCAACAGGCCAACAAACCCATTAGACAGAAAAACAAAGGCAGTTAGGTTTAGTAAACGGTTATTTAGTTTAGGTTTTAAGGATTGTAACGTTTAGTTTTAGGTTGTGTCGTTTATATGAAACGGTACACCGTTTCATCTTGTATAAATAGGTATCAAAAGTCTATAATCAAAGTAACCCATTCATTTATAATATCAGATTATGAGGGTTCACCCATCTTCTTTGTTTCTTATTATCGATTCCTTGTATGATGAGGCATGAATGATGTTTGATCAATTCAATCATGGAAATCTATCTAACAACCTGTGCAAAAATTGCCACTTATACATCTGCTTTGCGTTAGGCAACTTAATTGGTTTACTTCACTGTACAACATTTCTTTATTTTGTTTCTATTACAGCAAATAAGGACTTTCATACAAATGAGATCCAATCTGAAAGTGGTGGACAACTCAGGGGCATGCAAAACGAGTTATGTGCATACAAGCTTTGAAGGGGAAGAAAGGAGCCAGATTAGGAGACACGATAGTAGCATCAGTGAAGGAAGCCCAACCAGGCGGAAAAGTAAAGAAAGGACAGGCCGTGTATGGTGTGGTTGTTCGAGCTGCCATGCAGAAGGGTCGGTGTGATGGGAGTGAGGTTAAGTTTGATGATAATGTTGTTGTACTTGTCAACAAGCAAGGTGAACCAATTGGGACCAGAGTTTTCGGCCCGGTTCCACGTGAGCTAAGGAAGAAAAAGCATGTCAAGATACTCAGTCTTGCTCAGCATATTGCATGACGTATGAATCCTTCTAAGCTTGTTGTTTTCGCCTTCATTCCTCCCTGTTCACTGTTCAAGACACAAGTAACATCAGAATTTAGAGGTGGCAAATTTAACCCTTATACAGCTTTACTTACGAATTGTTATTCTTGGTCATGTTTGTCTCTAGTAGGTTTAAGTGTATGAGAGCTAAATGATAAAAACAACTTAATGGAAAACAGGGCAATGGGTCAAAAAGGTCGAAAGTTTACTAAATGTAAATTAAATGCATAAACCTCCTCATTCATTTAATTTAAAAACTTAGATTATTACCAAAGTAACCTAATTATTATAATCTCACAAGACACTATTTTTCTATTAAAAGTTTGGCAAAAGAGTCTTTGCCAACTCGATTATTTTAAGCCTTACGGCCTTACCTAAAAAGGTGTCTATTTTGACCAGTTCCACGGCAAGACCATTCTTCCACTTCTATTAAAACTAGATTAAAAATGGTCAAAACAATTCAGTTTATGACAAACTAGCAAAGAATCCCGCAAGATTCCTTGCGGATAGGTCTGCTAGAAAATCTTCAAACCATGCAAGTTTGGTTTATTTGCAGGGGATGTGGGATTCACATGGTGAAAGTTGGACGTTTTTATGGAGCAACCACAAAAGCGGCTTGACATGGAGCTCTTTTGGTGCAAAAATTTAAGCATCGCAAGTTAGCAATGAATCTAGTGGGGTTGCGCTATTGTTTTTCATAAACCTGGTTTTTTTGGTTAACCAGTTGCCATTTTGGCTTCTTTGATGACCAATTTCCCATATACATAGAAGGATGACCTACCGAATAAGGTTTAACTGATTTGTTCTCAGTGTTTTGTGTGTCTATTTATTAGTAGGCCTTTTGTTTCTTTTCTAGTTAGCATCATAACTGAAGGTATAGCAAATACCTTCTTTCTTTTTGTCATTTTTATCTCGTATATCATTGTATCTTGCTCCTTTACTACTCCAACTAGATAGCATAGCTTCATACCATGATTAACGGTACATCTGCAAATTCATTCTGGAAATTATACTTTGACGTTTAACAAGTTGATACGCTGTTGTATTATTGTGTGATAGATGTGTGTTAATATTACAATAAGGGGTAATTATGCAAACACACATTTTGCTCAAGGTGTCAAAACTTTTTAGGAAAAAAGTTGGGGTATCTCCTAAATAGACCTTGAGACTTGCGACTTTTTTCTTCCAATTAAGGAGCGCCAAGTGTCCTTCAACTTTTCAGAACCAAATGATTGAAATTTGCTTTTCGTACCTATATTTTCTAATCGACTTAGATCCAGCGAATTTTTAAGATTCGAGAGAAATTCTTTTTTGTTATTTTCGAGAAAAAAGTCAAACTTTGGAAACTATTATTTTATTCCTTTAGCGCCTTTCCAATGCTGAGCGACTTAAGCGAATTACTTTGAGCGCCTTTTTTAACTTTGTACTTTTGTACTTTTATATTTTTTTTACATAACTTTTAAATACTTTTTAAATTACAATGACTATTGTACCCTTAACTATTTTTACATGTTGAGCATCTGCTTCTTTCTCTACCAATTCACTTTTTAAACTTTAACATAAACTTCTACCCACTGCTACCCTCTCCCCCACTGCTACCCAGATCCAACACAGATCCAAACCATCAATATCCAAACCATCAATCAAACAATCACCACAGCTTAGATGCTAACCTTTGCCTCCTTCGCCTCTATTATTCTTCTTATTCATTCAATTTGTTTCTTTTTTATAACATTTATTAATTAATTCAATTCAAAAAAGTGTGTTGAGTAATTTCGAGGGTGCTCACCCTAGATGCCCCAAAGTACTCTGTAGTGGGAAGAAGTGGCGGGGAAGGAAGCGGTGTTGCCGAGTGGGAAGAAGTGGCGTAGGACGGCGAAGGAGAAGCTGCTTTCGAGTGATTTGTGGGCGGTCCGGATTGAAAGGTTGTATTTTTTAACTTTTGTTTTGATTATTAGGATTTTGTGAATTTTTTTTGGATTATTGTTAGGGGGTGTTTGGACTAGCTTATTTTTAGCCTACTCATGAGCTTATTTGATTTTGGTAAACCCAATAAGCTCAATTTTTGAAGCTTATGAGCGTGTGTCAAGTTGAGGTTATTGGCGTACGCCAATAAGCTCAAATCAATAAGCTCTAAAAAGTGAGCTAATTAACTTTTCCAAAATCAAGTAAGCCCATAGGGTAGAAAGTCGATTTGGGCTTGGTCAGGTTGGATTGGCCACACAAACACTTTTGTCCCTTTTTAGTGCTTTTATAAATAGTAAATTAAGCGATCTAGGGGCATGGTTTAATTTATTTGACATAGTCCCCTTTAAGCTAAAGTTCTTTAGTAGAATGGTGAGACGTTGTTATGGATACTGACTATGTGCTTCGTGTAGCTATGTTATTTAGTCACTGAGTGTATCTGCCACCATTTATAGGATTGTTTGTTTACAGTCTCGTAGATGACCTGTAACTCAGTATGTGGATTAGTTTGCAATTTCTTCTCTTCAAATTTCGTTTCTTTAATTTGTGAGATTTTTCTGATCTTATATTTATATACGTGTATTGCAAAATCAAATGCCAGACGGAGGTCAAGACAAAAATAGTGATTGGAGATCCCAAGGAGAAAAAATGTGAAGCTGTTGAGGAGTTGCATGTTGATTTACTTGTAATGGGATGCCGCTCTTTTGGTCCTATCAAAAGGTAACATTACTGACCGCTGCATCTAGTCTTTATAGCTTGTTAAGCTGTCGTTTTTGGTACTGTCTTACATGGATTTAGAGATTTGTTGCACTAAACATAATCGACCTTTCCTCTAAACGCAGGATGTTTTTGGGAAGTGTAAGTAACTACTGCTACAACAATGTACCGTGCCCTGTTATGATAGTAAAAGGCACTACCTAAGAGAACGGTGTTGGTACCACTGCCATGGACTCCTTTGAAAAGTTTGAGGTAAACTCTTTGTCATAACTCATGAGTAGCTTTAGTAGCATGTACACCACCAATGAGTTGTTGATTGTTTTGATTTATCGAGGTTTGAGAGAATCAATTATAATAGTTATTTCATCAGTTGTGATGATATAAAAAACGGGTAAACGGGTGAGGTTAGACCGGGAGGGTGTCTTTGACCCGAATGTCACGGCCTAAATGGGATCCCTTTGATCGTTTCCGACTCTTTTTCTGGCCACCCTCAGATGTGTACATAGCGAGGTTTGAACCGTATCCTCTTGTGAGGACATCAGGGGTGACTTACCACTAGGCCATTAGTAATCTAGATTTATTGGTCTACCTTTTGCTAAATTGATCTTAATTTCTATGTTTGTGGCTTTATGTTAAGCTAGTAATATCTGTTTTGCTAGTTGTTGAATTTGTGGTTTTGTTGTTTTTGAGATGGCTTGACTTTAGTTGGTTCATCAGTTGTAGTGCTACGAAGCTGTAAACTAATGCTCTAATATTGGTTATTCATATACATTCTGATCTGCAATGTAGTTTTCCATTTTGTTACGTATAATGTATCTTTATGATGTTCCTTATGAATCCTTGTTTTATGATGCTGGTCTGTTATGAATTCGACAGTGATATTGGCTAGTTGGTTCATCACTGTATTTTTCCATTTTGTTGCGTATAATGTATCTTTATGATGTTCAATGATTTTTGGTTTTGATTTATAGGATATGGATCGGTGGTACCAGAGGGTGGAAAAGCCACGAGCTGAGCAACCAAGTCAAGAGAACGAGATACGAATTACTAGCCAGGGCAGGATGCGTAACTATATCACATATGCGTATGCCATGACTTTGCTTGAGGTACTTTTAGATGATTATCCTTCTGCGCATGTTACGGTACAGGGTCTCTCAGCATCTGGATTATCTGAACTGTTATGAAATTGACTTTGTCTTTCTGTATGTATGGTGAACTCAATAATTGTTCTGGAGGTTGGGATTGCTTATTGCGTTTTGATACACGGATAAGAAGCTTGAGGGTGTTTGGGACTGCTTAACAAACTGCTTATCTGATATTATGCAAGCAAATTAATTTGTTCTGAATAAGCAACTTGAAACTAGTTATATACAACCATATTATCAACGCCAAACACCCCTTAGTCTATTGGGCAGAACTTATATGTGCTCAATTGGAATTTTAGGAATAGTGTTTGCAGTTGTCAGTCTAGCACTTTAGCATATCTATCTTTTAATGTTTGAGGCGATTTGGCTTGTATTGCTTCTCACTTTTTACTTACGTATCTGGTTTCTAAGAAAAAGGCTCATCGGAGATCGTGTTTAAAGCAATGGGTAGATATATCAACAAGACCATTACCATTGTGGAACTGATAAAGGTTGTCCATGTTTCTTTGTCATATATATGTATCGATTTTCCACCACTTATTGGTACTTCTGCTGACAAGTGTTATGATACTTTCTGTATTGCAGAGGAGAATTGTTGGTCTTCATCAAAAATTTTTGAGTTCCGTAAGATCATTTTTTGAGTTCATGTTTTGTAAAGAATCTGATTCTATTTTATGTTATATGACTCTTTCTCTTTACTTGATTTTGCTGGTGCCGCAGTCTTGAAACAAGAAGGAATGTCTCATTGATCACTATAACCCTCTCTAAGAAGGAGCTCTATACATCATCTATTGGGTGAGTTACTACTTACTACTTTGGCTGCACTGCACACCTTTAATATATCACATTTGTATATTAATTGAAATGAATCAAGTTGTAGTGGCCATCTGATGTACTTGGCGGTGAAACTGTGCTCGTTGGGGTTAGTTAGTATGAAACAATCTTTTGATATGGACCCTTGTGATGCTCTTAAAACCTAGTGTAAATGTTCTGTTACAATAAGTAGTATTTTAAACAACATATTGCTAAAATGAGTGATTTTGAACAAATTGGGTAAATCTTTTATCCTTGCTTTTTCCTTCAAAGTTACTCGCTTAGGAACCCCTCCTGCTCCTCGATCTGTAACTGATTACTCCTACATACCAAAAGTTGCAGGAAATGTTTGATATTAATGTTTTGACTATCAGTTATACGTCTGAATACCTTTCTGGCTTTCTAACACCATACAATGTCACACGTTCCTGTCTTCTGTCACAAATCCTATCATAGAATAATAAACTTTGCCGGTTTGTTAGAGCCATAGAGGCGGTTAAACGACTGGTACCTAATGGGTCAAAATGGGTACATTTTTGGTATGGGTCGGTCATGTGTTCACCCGTGACACTTCTTGTCCAAGTGGAATTATGTGTGATGCATAGCTAAATTAATGGCTTTTCTTTTCTGTTTATATACAAGAATATATGTTATATTTGATGCTTGAGCCTATGAAACGAAATGACTGTAGTTCTCTTGTTTATTTGCCAAATCACTGAAACAGAAGCCATAGGTGCTACTTTATTTCATTCCACTGCTAGTGTTACTAAACCACTGCTAGTATATTTTGGTAACCACTGCTACGTGTTACTAAATCACTGCTAGTATATTTTGGTAACCACTCCTAGTGTTACTAAACCACTGCTAGTATATTTCATTCCACTGCTAGTGTTACTAAACCACTGCTAGTATATTTTGGTAACCACTGCTACATGTTACTAAACCATCTTCCACTCATGATCAGAGCAAGTTAGACGAGGAGCAAGAAGCTTTGATGGCTATATACGGGTCAGAATCCGGGTGGGTTGATGCCCGAACCCATTGTGATGGCTATATACAAAGAGAGTATATCCAGATGATCAAAGACATCTTCTTAAAGCATCAAAGACGAAAAAAGCAAACACTTCCATGGTAATTTTTCTTTCAATCTTTTTAAATCTGTAGCTCTTCTTCGGAGGTTTTCTTATGATTAAGTCAGCAAAGTGGTACATGTTTCATTATACTTTGAATACATAATGTTTGTGATCAACGTATTCTCGGATGCTTATACATTAACATTTGGCCCATGCAGATTTGCTTGCTTTTGGTGATCTTAGGGATCGTGCTTCTCATAGTGATCATAATACTTGCAGTCTGATCTTCAGTATATTCATCGGGAAAATCAGAGATTGTTTACGTCTTAGGGTTGGAAATTCTAAAGCATTCTTCAAGATTTTGCCATATCTGTGCTTGTACAATTTGAGTCATCATTCTTCGTGATCGTGTGATTGCATGCTTTGCAGGGGGTTTCTGCTAAAGTTGAATTAGTATTATTTTAAGCTTCATATATGTGTTTATAGTTTGTTTATGACTTCAGAGTAAATACAAGTTCTCCCGCATTTTTGGTAGTGTATGTGAGAGCTGTGAGAGATGTGGAGTGTTAGGCTGTGATTTTTGAAAATAAGTCGTGCATTTCGTTGTGAGTGTATTGTATGAGAGTTGTAAAGTTTACGCCAGTATATATTCACTACTTATTTATTCACACAATGTTTGGATGTCGCTATTTTTTTTTTATTTTTTTTTGTATAGAATCTGTGGTAGTTAATGATCATAGTTTGTTGTCATTGCTAGTTTGCAGATTGTGTAAATGAAATACTCCATAATCAGGATGCTTATGTAATCGAGGGTGTTTGGCACTAATCTTCTTTAGATTAAAGCAAATAAGCAGGTAACAAAATGCACCACCTGCTTACTCAATACTACATTTGAGTAAATTGAAACCGTTCGCACCTTTGGTTTGATCCAAATCACTAGTCTAGTCCCTCGATTTCCTATTCATGAATAATTATTATAATGAAACTTGGTAACACCATTCATCATTATCTCTAACGCCCGTTGAGAATTAAATTTGAAACCTCTCACATTTTAGTTATGACGGTCATAAGTACGACTAGGCCACCAGAGGATCGTTATTTATTCGAGTTATAAGCAAACAAGCAGCTGTTATGGCAAAAACCGTTTATTTGTTTATTTACACATGTATATACACTTAAAAATAACAAGCAGGTAAAGCACTAACCAGAATTGTATAGTCACACCTTAGTTTCCGGGTTAAAGCTTACTGTTCATTTGCTTATCATATATCTCTTAGTTTCCGGGTCTTATGCCCGATAATCAAGATTTTCATATCAAACTAGACATTACAAAAAAGGCCTGTGCAGCCGCAACCTACAATCAAGGCCAACAGCAAAAATTATCAAATCAAACTCTTAAAACACTGCCAATATAATATCGAATTCAAAATACTAAATAACAATCCAAAACTAGACCACTTAACGTAAAACTAGAATACTTGTGTTAAGACATAAGCTATGTTGTCCCAACTCTAGATCAATGATATATAGATTGCAAAGTAAAGTATATTGAATAAGTAAAATTGTCTATTAACTTCTAAAATGATTCGGTACATATGTATATATACTAACTAATCGGTATGTTCCAACCATTGTAATGGTTCGGTTGGAAACTCCCTGTAACCGCCACTTCAATAACTGTTTTTCAGTTATTATGTTTCTATTTGGCGTACTTGGTCCTTCGTCTAATAATAGTTACATAAGAAGCATAAAGATAAAGATTATTGGTTCACATTCTCCTCCTTAATCTTGATCGTTGCTTCGTCCTAAGTCTTGAACACCGAGCATTTTTCGCATAGTCACGAACTTCAATCTTGGTAGAGCCTTTGTTAGAATATCTGCTCTTTGTAGTTCTCCGCTGACATGTTCCACATTGATGTGCCCATTCTCTACACATTCTCGAATGAAATGGTAGCGAATATCGATGTGCTTGCTTCTTCCATGAAAAACTGGGTTCTTCACAAGTGCTATTGCTGAAATGTTATCGACCTTCAGCGTTATCCTTTTTTCTTCCCATCCAGTTAGTTCACTAAGCAATCGCTTTAGCCATAAGGCTTGACATGCTGCTGCAGTAGCCGCCATGAATTTTGATTCACATGATGATAACGCCACTGTTGGTTGCTTCTGAGTACACCAGGTAATCGGTGACTCTCCGAAATAAAATACGATCCCAGTAGTTCCTTTTCCTTGATCAGTATTGACTCCATAACTACTGTCGCTGTAACCTGTAATCTTGCAGCCGCCTTCTTGCTTGTATATAATGCCATGCTCCTTTGTTCCTTTGATATATCGGATTACTTGCTTTACCGCCTTCAGGTGATGATCCTTCGGGGCTTGCATGAATCTACTGAGTAGTCCGACTGTGTAACTAAGATCTGGTCTTGTATGTAGTAAGTACCTGAGACTTCCTATTAAGCTTCTGTAGTAAGTTGCGTCAACTGAGTTTCCTTCTTCCGCCTTGACCAACTTAGTACCGGTATCCATAGGTATCTTCGTATCATTGATGTCTGCCATACTTGTTTCCTTCAAGATCTTGTTAATATAACCTGTTTTCTTGATTGTAATCTCTCCTCCTGTCTGTGTGACTTCTATCCCAAGATAATAAGCTAACAATCCTAAGTCGCTCATTTCAAATATATCCTTCATCTGGGATTTGAATTCTTCGATTTCTTTCTTTGGAGTGCCTGTGATTATCAAATCATCTACATAGACTCCAACTATAAGTGTAGAATTCTTGTTCTGCTTTGTATAAACTGCTTGTTCGAGATTACATTTCTTAAAGTCTAAAGACTTTAACGTTTGATCAAGCTTCACATTCCAAGCTCTCGGTGCTTGCCTTAAGCCATATAAAGCTTTAGTAAGCTTATATACTTTTCCTGTATTTCCTTGTTGTATGAATCCTTCAGGTTGTGTAACGTAGACTTCTTCCTTTAAATCTCCATGTAAAGATGCTGATTTTACATCTAAGTGATGTACTTGCCATCCATGATATGCCGCTAATGCTAATATCAACCGAAGTGTCTCTATCCGAGCAACCGGTGCAAATACTTCATCGAAGTCTATCCCTTGTTCTTGCACATAACCTTTTGCCACTAATCGTGCTTTATATTTGATGATGTTTCCTTTTGCATCCCTCTTGGTCTTGTAAACCCATTTGAGTCCTATTGCCTTCTGATTTTCTGGCAATGTAGTAAGAGTCCATGTTTTGTTCTTGTTGATTGAATCCAATTCAATCTCCATGGCCTCAATCCATTTCTCATCTGTTGATGCTTCCTTGTAATTTCGGGGTTCTTCTTCCGTAAATAACAAGCTTTGAGGTTCAACTCTTCGTGCATGTCTGTATATATCAGACATGTTTCTGTATTCACGTACGGGTGTATCATCAAATTTGTCTCTTGAGTTCTCTACAGAACTAGTAGTAGCTTCTTCTTCCTCATCTGAATGTGGGTCGTACTGATATGCCGGTGGTGTGTTTGGTGAAACTGGATCAGGAATCTGATCTTGTTCATAATACGTGTTATCATCGTTTTCTGTGTTGACTGGTGTAAGGTTTTCGTTGTCAACTCCGTCTACCACAAAACTAGCCCAAAATGTGTCTTGTGTGTCTGTATCTTCTTCATCTTTGTTCCAAACCCACGGCTATGTTTCCATGAATTTTACGTCCCTACTAACATGTTTCTTCCTGGTTATAGGGTCATATAACCTACATGCTTTTGATCCTTCCTCTACTCCTAAGTAAACCAATGGTATGCTTATGTCGTCCAGCTTCTTTAAGTGAGGTATCGTTATTTTTGCATAAGCTGTGCATCCAAATATTCTTAGGTTTTCCAAGTTTGGTTTTCTGTTGTAGAGTGCCTCATATGGAGTTTTATCTATCAGGGCCTTCGTAGGTACCCTATTGAGTATGTATATAGCATGTTTAACTGCTTCCGCCCAAAAAGTTAAAGGTAACTTCATCGCTTTCATCATACTCCTAGTGGTTGATAACACTGTCATATTCCTTCTCTCCACTACTCCATTCTGCTGTGGGGAGTACGGTGCTGTCAACTGTCGTGCTATTCCATTTTCCTTACAGTACCTTGTGAATTCATTTGATGTGAATTCACCACCTCTATCCGTTCTTAGCATCCTTATTTTCAACTTCATTTCCATTTCTATCTTCTGTCTAAATTCCTTGAATGTACTAAACGCCTCATCTTTCGATGTCAGAAAGTAGGCCCACATAAAACGTGTACAATCGTCCACTAACAAGAAAATGAGTTTCTTGCCTGAGTGTGTTGCTGGACTTATAGGACCGCAAAGGTCTCCGTATACTAAGTCCAATGGGTTCTTTGATCTGAATTTAGTTTGGTTTGGAAATGGTGTTCTACTGTGTTTTCCTAATAAACATGCGTCACAAATCTGCCCTGCATGATTTATCCTTGGAATTCCATCTACTAGACCTTTCCTAGTCATCTTATTTATATCGTCAAAGTTCAGATGACCTAATCTAGCATGCCATAACCATGCTTGGTTATCTATATTTGCTAAGAGACATATAGGTGATTCTGTCTGTAATTGTATCTTGTAGAGTCGATTCTTAGATCTTTCTACTTTCATCAACAACTTCTTATTCTTATCATACAAAGTCAATTTGTTTCCGTCCATAATGACTTTACAACCTATTTCCGTAAGTTTTCCTAGACTAAGTATGTTGCTCTTGAGGTTTGGTATGTAGTATACTTCCGATACTACCTTCTGTTCTTGGTTCTTACACCCTAACAGTATAGATCCTCTACCCATTATCTGTACATACGATCCATCTCCAAAACGTACTCGTCCTGTTACGCTTTCATCAATATCCCTAAAATGACTCTTTATCCCAGTCATATGGTTACTTGCACCATTGTCTAAATACCATATGCTTGTATCCGCTGTAGCAAACTTCTTTGGTTGAATTTGTTCTTCATTCAACAACGCTTCCTTGTGTTCAGTTTCGTGCATAGTCATTAACAGTGATGGTTCATCGTCTTCTAAGATAAGGTTTGATTGTTCCTGAGTTGCTGGTTTTCCTCTACAGTTCCTTTTAAAGTGTCCCATTTTATGACACCTATAGCATTTTATCTTGCTCACATCCCACTCATCTTTATTCTTATCCGAACTCTCTTTATAACTAGAGTTCCCTCCTTGTGGGTTATTTCTATTCTTATTCTGCCAGTTCCCTCGTGAGAAATTCGATTTTCCTCCACGTTTGTAAAAACATTTTCTATTTCCTGAGTGTTCGCCATGTGCGAATAATAGGTTTTCCTGGCTTTCTACTTGTCCTCCCTTCCGGAGTTTTATCCTTTCCTCAAATGCCTTGAGTCTCCCAATGATCTCATCTAAAGTGATGTCGTCGAGATCAGTTGTTTGTTCTATGGATGCTACTATCTGAATGAACCTATCTGGTGTGGAGTCTAATAGTTTTTGAACTAAAAGTGATTCATTCAAAGTTTTCCCTAATTCTTTTGCCTTCGTGGCATAGCTATTTAGTTTAGCCGCAAATGCATCCACCGTCTCATCTTCTTTCATCTGAAGTGAGTTAAACCCAATCATCAATGATTGTAATCGTGCTTTCTGCACTCTATCTTCTCCAACGTGTCTTTTCTTCAATGATTCCCATAAATCTTTTGCCGTCTTACAACCCACTACTTTTAAGATCACATCTTCCGTCAATGCTTGATATAGGAAGGCAGTCGTTGCCTTTTCTTTCTTATCATCAACTGGTGTATCTAACTTTGGTTCTATTGCTTCCCATAAACCATGTGCCTCTAGTATAACCTTAATTTGTATAGCCCAAACTGTGTAGTTTGTGTTTTTCAACTTAGGGCATTGATATTGTGCAATCGGTGTTACGGGTTTGGATACAGTAGTTGATGTGGTTACTATATCGTCGGTTGTCATTTTCGAAGTGTTTATAATCTTCACTTTCTAATTCAATGGGATTTGTTCTTCCTAGTGTGGTTTTTCTATAAAGTATGGAAATTTCTAATCTTCCGGGAATCCTAGTAATACGGGATCAATAAATAGTTTTCGGGATTTCCTAATAGTATGAAATAAAGTATTCTATACTATTCTATACTATGTAAAGTAATGAAATCCAGAAAGAGTTTGACTTGTGACCTCGTATATCCGATGAATACTAGTGTATTCTTTTGTTTTCGTTAGTAAATCGTTTACTAACGTTGCTTTGGTTCCCCTTTCTTTGCCTCGTACCCTTGATGTTTGTTAGGAATTAGAAATTCCAGGTATTAAAGAGTCGGTCACCTCAAGTATATGTAATCGTTAGAAAGCTCGTAGTCGTAGTTATTTTAAGTTAAGTAGTATTTAGTTAAGTAACACCGTGGAGGACGGACGGGTCTTTACCCACTGTATGCCTGATCCACAGCCCGATGTGTGGCGATTTATGTAAGACTATAAATACTCTCTACCTTTCAAGGTAGAGAGTTGGAGCTCATAATAATATCTTTCACTTTCTCTCACTAAGTTCCCTAAACCTTTAACTTTCTCTCTCTAGAAGTTCACCTATACGCCACTTTGTGGTATGGTTTGATGTGTATGTGAAAACTTATATCTAACAATTGGTATCAAGAGCCATGGTTGGATCATATCTTGCACATCTTTGGATTTCTAGTGGTTTTTAGGTGGTTTTTTGAGTTTGAAAAAGTTTAGTGGTTTTTGCATCATTTGGTTGATTTCTTGTGTTAAAGTTTGGATTTTGTTAGTACTTTTATGTTTAGAATCATCAAAAGTGTGTAGGTTTTCATTTGGTAAGCTTGAATCATCTTGGTTGGGTTGTTTTTGGATTGAAAAGTGATGTTTATGTGGTTTTTTCTTGCTAGCGACTTAACTCATGGATTACTTTCTTCGTAGCGACTTGCTTTACAAATTTGTAGCGAGTTACAGTTTTATACCTAGCGACTTAGATCTAGCGAGTTACAGTACAAGTAGTGGACTCTCCACTACGGGTAGCGACTTGGTGGTAGCGACTTGGTCTGTAGCGAGTTGCTCTTTAGCGACTTGTATCCTTAGCGACTTGAGTAGCGAATTGCTGCCAAAATTTTGCTAGCGACTTGAGTCTTAGCGAGTTACTACTTAGCGACTTGCATTTGTCTAGCGACTTGGGACTCTAGCGACTTAGTGGTGTAGCGAATTAAGTGTTAGCGACTTGGTGCATTATCTTCTAGCGACTTGAGTGATTGTTTACGGTTTTCTCTTGATTTAGTAAAATCCCGTGAAAGAATCTATTTCTCGGTTTAATCATAGAGTTATAAAATCCCATATTATCTGTTATCATGTCTACCAACACTCCTACTATCATCTCCACTGTTGCAGAGGATGTTCAAGCAGCTGGGTCAGATACTCGTCCACCCATGCTTGACAGAACTGACTACGATTCTTGGGCTCAACGAATCAGATTGTACTGCCTTGGAAAGGAAAATGGTGTCAACATTCTCAAATCCATTGATGAAGGACCATATCGAGTTGAGACGACTAGAGACATACTTGATACTAATGAAGATGGTACTCCTGTTTACGGAATGGACAGACCTAAAATGTATGATGAGCTTGATGATAAGGATAAAAAGAGATTCGATGCAGATATCAGGGCTTCAAACATTGTTCTTCAAGGTCTTCCTAAAGACATCTACAAGCTGATCAATCATAACACTGATGCAAAGGCAGTTTGGGATAATGTTAAGATGCTTCTCTCAGGTTCAGAATTAACTATGGAAGACAGAGAATCCCAACTCTATGACGAATTTGAACACTTCAAGATGAAACCAGATGAGAATGTCTATGAGTACTATGTGAGATTTCATAAGTTAGTGAATGACATGAGGAACATCAGAATGACTATGCCTAACATTCAGCTGAACTCAAAATTTGTGAACAACATGAATCCCGAATGGCACAAGTTTGTCACCGCTGTGAAGCTCACTAAAGGATTGAAGAATACAAACTATGAGCAACTCTATGCCTTCCTCCTTCAGAATGAGAGACATGCTATGTTTGAAAAGTTGATTCTCAATCAGTTCAAAACCAACCAGGGAGAGCCAAGCTCGTCTAATGACTCAACTGCCTTCTACTCAAACATCGGAATCACAACCAAAGCATCACAAGTCATACCCTTGGGTAATGGTAATCACAAACTCATTCCTGATCCTATGTTCAAACAAGCTGATGCTGATGCACACGTGAGTAACTTCATTAATCAACTAGCTCTTCTGATTAGTCAAAACATGAATTCTCTCCCACAAACCAACAACAACCTCAGAACAGCATCTAACCCACACAATCAATCCACCGTTAAAGATGGAAGGATCGTGGTGCAACCAGTTCAGGAAAGACAGTATGATCAGGGAAGAGGTGGAGCTGGGAGAGGTTATGTTGGCAACCAGAATCGAGGAAGGAATGGTAACCAAGGTCAAGCTAAGCCAATCAAATGTTATAATTGTGGTGGTGAGGGACACATTGCAAGGAACTGCACATCTCCAAAGCGTCCACAGAATGCTGATTAATTCAGAGATAAGATGCTGCTGGCACAAGCTCAGGACAATGGTGCTGCTTTGGATGAAGAGGAATTGCTGTTTCTTGCTGAGGGCAATGCCAAGACCTATGATGCAGATGTGGATGAGCAGCCTATTCAGGAGATAGGTCACAATCATCAGAATGCCTTTCAAGTTGCTGATTGTGATGCATACGACTCGGATGTAGATGATGGACCTACGGCACACACAATTTTTATGGCTAGCATTTCTCCAATGGTTTCTCCCAAGGTCTCTTCTTCACCACTAGCTGGCCCATCCCAAGACAAACTCATCTCAGAGGTATTAAAACTATACGATAATGCTGATGTGCAACAGATGCATGACAAAGTACAATCAACTGAAACTATTGAATCAAATGTTGAAAATATGGGTAATATCGATATTATCCCATATGATCAATACGTGAAACAAAGTGAAAGTGAAGGTGTACCAAGTGATGCATCTTCTGCAGTCAACAATGACTATTTTTTTGATGAATACACTGCTTGTGCCCCTGATGATTCTGTAATCTCTGAACTAAATGCCTATAAAGAACGTGTTGCTATTTATGAACAACATGCAAAATTTGAGTTGACCACTCGTGAGCAGGAAATGGATGACCAAGTACGTACAGTCATTAGAAAAAGTAACTTTAGAGAAGAAGTATTGAAACAAGAATTAAATTCCTTGCAAGAAAAACTTTCTAAAACAGCTAAGCAAAAACAAGAACTTCAAGAAAATGTAAAAATGCTTAAGCAAGAATTTAATGCAAAGGAATCAAAACTCTTGAGAGACTTTTCTAATCTGAAAACTTTGAAAAACAAGCTTGAAAACAAGTTGTACATACAAGGAAACACCATTCAGACTGCTCACATGGTCACTAAACATAGAGTTCTAAGCGATAAGCATAGTGTTCCCATTATAGATATACCCAACCCTGAGTACGGAAAGATAGCAAAAGCAGCTCAAAGTGTGATCTATGATGGAAATGAGATTCTTAAACCTAGATAGAAACCTAGTTGCGTTGACTGCACTGAGGAAGATAAGAAATCAGATGAAGTCACTAGGGAAAGGATGAACAAAAAATTAGATAACCCTAAATGCAAAGAGAAAAAAATAATTATCACTCCCCATGACTACAAGAAGGAAAACTGGATTTCCTTGAACATGTTTAAGCCTCAGACATTGTTGACTCCCGAACAAGTTTTCTGGAAAAAGGATTTAGATAAGCAAAAAGCTGAAAATATTGTTGAAACAAACCCCCCCCCCCTTTTGGAAAATGCCTAGAGCGACTGTGTATCCTCCTAATACACCAATGCATCTTGTTCCTAGAAAAATTGCCACTAAAAGCAAGACCTTAATTAGCCAATATGTTATATTTCAACTATTTGTTGATTTTGAGAAAACTTGCAAGAAAAGGATCACACCCACTGGTATAACGGAAGGAGAAAGGGGTTTTGAGCAAATGAAAGAATGTTATTTAACTGAGGTCATGCCTTTCTTTAAACTTCTGAAAGATCACTTTGAGAGTCTTAAAAAGGGGATAGAAACTGATATCAAGGGAATGGAAAAGGAATTTGATGCAATGGTAGTTGAAGTTAGTGATTATGAGCGAGCACTAAAATATAATGAGATTGAGAGGAAGAACTTGCATACCTTAAATGAGACTCTTATTACTGAATGTGTTGCTCAAGATATTTTTTTCACTGCTTCAAAATGCTCTATTAATGCTTCCAAATTTCATGAACTATCTGTTGCCTTGAAAGTCTCCCATGATCGTGTCATTGAGCTTGAAAAATCTAATTCTAAACTAAACGAGAAAATTGAACTGGATGATCACGACAATTTGGTTAAACATTTTTCTAAACTAGAAGTTGAGTATTTTAATTTACAACTAAAATATCAACATCTTAAAGAAAATGTCAAAACTTCAAATATCAAGACATCATCAGATGCTCCAGAGTTTGATGCAGTTTTTCAAATTAACAAACGTGATGAACAGATTCAAGCTCAGTGCAACACAATCAGAAAGTTGAAAGCCCAAATCTCTCAACTAAAGGGTCAAATGAACAATATGACAGGCTCCCAAATGCCTCCTCCTTTAGATTCTCAGAATTCTCAAACGTTTCATCTTCAAAACCTAGTAAATGCTTTACAAAAGGAAAACGAAAGTTTTTTGGAAGAAAATGAAAAGGTTAAACATCATTTCAATGAGTTATTTGAATCAATTAAAGTCACTCGTAACAAAAATAACGAACAAATAGCTTCATTGCAAAAGGAAATTGAGAATCTGAAGAGTCAGGTAAAAGGGAAAATGCCAATGACCAATGGGGAGAATGTTGTATCAAAGGTTCACTCTTGTAATAAATATGCTTTATCTGTGACATATGTCCCTCCTCATCTAAGGAACAACAAACTCGCTATTCAAACATACTTCTCATTCCTTAAGGATTGCCTAGAATGTCTGCGTGAGATTGTTGAAGAGGATAAGCTAGAGAAACCTCATGATAATGCAATTGGACATGCATGCTTATATGCCAAACGATCTCAAGAAATCTTAGAATGCTTGATTACAATATGCCCAAAGTCATTAGGTGAGAGAGTTAATCCCTTGATTCCATGCTCGATGCCTAATGCCAAGTATGATATGCATTCGATTCCCAATGTTTTGAATGTGAACCGTAGTGTGCCTTTAAGTAGTTCAGATTCCAGATCTGTCAATGCTAAGAAAGAGAACTCAAGTGTGCCTTCTAGGAGTACAAATCTCAGTACCTCTAGTTTTAAGAAAGTGAACCTTAGTGCACCTGCATGTAGTGCAGACCCCAGTACATCTAAACAGGTGATGCAAAGAGTAGTTAAACCAACTAATGTTCCCATTCCCTCTACAGGAGTAATCAGTGACATTAAACGGAGCAGGTCAAAGTCTCAAGACAATACAAGGAATGATAGGACCTCTCAAGCTAAGAATGTGCACTGGAAGAGAGTAGAAGAACAATCTAGGAACTTTAAGCTTGAATTGAATAAAAAGAATCTTGTTGATTCTAGTATTAGCCATAGGCGTACTGTAATTAATTCGAATTCCAATACTATTTGCAAACCTTGTACTGTTGTCTGCTTGAATTCTGTTTCAAATCATGAATGTGGTGTTAATGTTCTGCCTAATGATGTTAATTGTCCAGTTAATATTGTTAATGCAAAAAGTCATGCTAAGAAGGCTAAAAGGCAAAAACGAAAGAAAGTTAGAAAACAGTGGAAACCCACAGGAAGAACATTCAGTAAACTAGGCTTCTATTGGATACCTGTTGGTCATAAGACTAATCAGATAATGCCCACTAGAAAATGCATGCCTACTGGTAGAACTATTCCCTTAAGAAGTGATCACACTGTGAACAGGGCTAATACAGACACTAGTACTGCATCCATTCACAATGATTCCATTGCCTCACTCTCTGATATGAATGCTTCTATTTCTGATGTGGGTGTTCCAAACATTGTTAATAACCAAATGGAACCCATTCTTGCATGGGGATCCCAATTATCCAGTTATCCATTCTTGTCTGTGTTCAACTGCAGATCGTTCAAATCGTTCTGTGGTACCTGGACTCAGGCTGTTCCAAGCATATGACTGGAGACCGGTCGTGGCTCATGAACTTCGTGAGCAAATTCATCGGGACTGTTAGATTTGGTAATGATCATTTTGGTGCTATTATGGGTTATGGAGATTATATTGTTGGTGATAGTGTCATCTCTAGAGTTTACTATGTGGAAGGTTTGGGACATAATCTGTTCTCTGTTGGTCAATTCTGTGATTCTGATCTAGAAGTAGCCTTCAGAAAACACACCTGCTTTGTTAGAGATCTTAATGGTAAGGAACTGTTAAAAGGAACTCGTGGCTCAAATCTTTACACCATCTCTATCGATGACATGATGAGGGCCTCTCCAATCTGCTTGTTATCAAAGGCTTCAAAAACAAAGTCATGGTTATGGCATCGTCGTCTCAATCACTTGAACTTCGGCACCATCAACGATCTTTCCAGAAAGGACTTAGTTGTAGGTTTACCTAGACTAAAGTATGAAAAGGATCATCTTTGTTCAGCATGCCAATTGGGTAAAAGCAAAAAGTTTGCCCACAAACCCAAACCTACTAACTCTGTCACAGAAGCTCTTCATATGATTCATATGGATTTATGTGGACCAATGAGGGTGCAGAATATCTTTGGGAAGAAATATGTGTTAGTTGTGGTTGATGATTACTCTAGATTCACCTGGGTCAAGTTCTTAAGGACAGAGGATGAAACTCCTGATATCATCATCAAACTCATCAAACAGCTGCAGGTTCGACTTAACAAAACTGTCAGAATTATCAGAACAGATAATGGAACTGAGTTTGTCAACAAACAACTTAATGTATTCTATGAAAGCGTTGGAATCAGCCATCAAAGAAGTGTTCCACGAACTCCTCAACAGAACGGTGTAGTTGAAAGACGAAATCGAACTCTTGTTGAAGCCGCTAGAACAATGCTGATTTACTCAAAGGTTCCAATGTTTCTCTGGGCTGAAGCAATCGCCACTGCATGCTACACACAAAATCGTTCCCTAATTCACACTGTACATGGAAAAACTCCATATGAACTTGTCCACAACAGAAAACCCAATCTCTCTTTCCTTCGTGTGTTTGGTGCATTGTGTTATCCAACCAATGAGGGTCAAGACTTAGGCAAACTTAGGGCTAAAGCTGACATTGAAGTATTTGTAGGATATGCATCAAACAAAAAGGGATACCGAATCTACAACAAAAGAACCCGAAATATCATGGAAACAATTCACGTTACGTTTGATGAGCTGACCGGTCAAATGGCTCCTGGACACTCAAGCTCAGGATCCGCACTTCAAAACAGTCCCATTGGTTCATCTCTTGTTCCAAACTCTTCTCAAGAAACTCCATATGTACCTCCATCTGAAGATGATTTAAAGAAATTGTTTGATCCTATGTTTGATGAACTGTATGATTCAATTACTAATGAGGTGTTGATCCCTACAACAGAGGATGCTCATATTCCTGTGAATGAAGTCAATCCTTCAGTCTCAATATCTTTAAGTCAAGAAGCACCTGCTGCTGATCCTTCAGTCTCATCAACAAATCATCATCCTTCAAATGTACATCATGGAAATGTTTCTGGCATCAATGATGAAGTTAATCCCTTTGCTACTCCTGAAGATGCTCCATTTGAAAACATATTTGCTCCTGAATCATCATCAGAACTATCTTCTTCAGGAGACATCGACTCAGCTACTTCAGTCCCTCAACAACTGCCACACGAACACATCAGAAAATGGACTCACGATCATCCATTAGACAACATCATTGGTAATCCCTCTCGTCCTGTATCAACCCGGAAACAACTTGCAACCGATGCCTTATGGTGCTTCTTCAACTCCGTACTATCTAAGATCGAACCAAAAGATGTTAAAACTGCAACCGACTGCATCTGCTGAAGAAATTCTAGAGGTAAGTCTTTACGGCAAAAGTGTAGGTAGACTATCTGATGGTACAAGAATGATCGTCGTAATCGGTCTTTCTAAGACTAACGGAGCTAAGCTCGTTGTCCTCGTTTTCTAAGAAGTTTTAGTTATGGGAGGAGAACTGCCATAGGAAATCGTTGATTAGCTCGGAACAAGAAGTTGTGTAGTGGTACGAGTAGTTCAAAGTGAAACTTCTAGGTAAATTCTCGATATTAGTATCGTGTCAGACCTCATCCATGATTGAGGGTATGTAGTTCTGCTAGTTTGAGTACTTAAAGTAGAACGTACCGTAACTTGGTCGACAGAAGTAAGTACCGTCAAAATTGTAGAAAACCAAGCTAGAATCTATCATGCCTCAACTTCTTCGTGGTATTCCGTAGCCAACGTTCAACAAAGGCCCAACTATGTCCTGCTCTCCCTAATGGTTACTACAACAGATTACCTACTAGCACTCAGGTAAAAGACTACACAAGCACACCGTCAACAACTCCCTGACTTCATCGACTCAGCTACAGAGGACTTCTTCTATCAAGACTACTACTAAGTCCTCGTTTATACAAAAGTTTACCTCGTAGAAGTCCTCATCGTTTCCCTAATTGAAGTAGTAACTACGGTCTTTGTAAAGGTACTACATGTAAACTTCCTACTACTAAACAACTACTCTGACTTCCTAGTCGTCGTCCACGAAGAACTGAATTTCTATAACTCTGACTTCCTAACTGAAGTAAGTGTCCT
>BPTQ01000002.1:12881648-12909862 GCA_019973895.1 Chrysanthemum seticuspe | reverse complement strand
ACATCTTGAGGACCACTCAGGGATCATGATTGACCAAACGAAATATCATAGTATGATTGGATCCCTGATGTACCTCACAGCTAGTAGACCAGACATCTTGTTCGCTGTGTGCATGTGTGCTAGATACCAGGCTAAGCCTACTAAAAAGCACCTTGAAGCAGTTAAACGGGTCTTTCGGTATCTCCAAGGAACCATCAATATGGGACTATGGTACCCGAAGGACACCGGTATGTCACTAACGGCCTATGCAGATGCTGATCATGCAGGTTGTCAAGATACACGTCGAAGTACATCTGGAGGTGCTCAGTTTTTGGGTGATAAGCTTGTGAGCTGGTCTTCAAAGAAGCAAATGAGTACTTCTATTTCCTCTACAGAGGCTGAATACATAGCCATGTTATCTTGTTGTGCTCAAATCTTATGGATGAGATCTCAATTATCTGACTATGGCTTTGAATTCAACAAAATCCCTCTGTACTGTGATAATAAAAGTGCTATTGCTCTCTCATGCAACAACGTTCAACACTCAAGAGCAAAGCATATCGACATTCGACATCATTTCATCAGGGAACAAGTGGAAAAAGGTGTGGTGGAACTATATTTTGTGAGGTCTGAATATCAGTTAGCAGACATCTTCACCAAAGCTCTTTCAAGAGAACGTTTTGAGTTTATTCTTCCACGTCTTGGTTTGAAAAGCCTTCAACCAGAAACTCTCAAACGTCTTCAGGAGGAAGACGGGGAGTAAAGGTCTATCTTCATCTATCTCTTGTAAATATCTATTCGAAAAATAAAATACAAAATTATAAAACCTTCAAAAATCAAATAGAAAAATATAAAACTTTCAAAATCCATAAAAAATTTGAAAAAAAAAATCGAAAAAAAACCCTCAAAAATATTGTCATTTTGTCATGTTTCTCTCGATTCGATAATATCTACGGTCTTGATGTTGTCATTCAAAGAATGACACGGGACTTTAGATGTTGTTCGAATTTGTAAAAAAAAAAAAATTTGAGAGAAAGAGAAACAATGGTTTATTGTCTTTTTCAGGCAATAACCCGGTCTTAAAAGAAAGAACAGAGCCATGTTTTATCATGTTTTCAAATTTCAATGCTCTGATTCTCTAAACATTTATCTGCTGAAAACTAACTGCTTTGAAAAATAACTCGGTCTCTATTTTTGATAATCATCAGGACTTATTTGTCAAAATCTCTATCTCTCAATCAACAACCTATGTCATTGATTGAGGGGGAGAATGATTTCAATTAAATTAAAAAGTTATTTGGCATTAAACTGTTTTCAAAAGATGTACATGCATGTTTTATCAATGGAGTTTAAAGTCTTAAAATCCGATCCTTATCAGTTAAAACGCTTTCATAATCAAGTCGCAATTCTCCTTAAAAGCCTTCAAAATAAATTTAAATCTATAAGAGATCACAAATCTCAAATGATTTGATAATTGTGATCGGGGGAGAATGTATGATTTAAATTGGATATAAACTGATAAGTCGGTAAATGGTTTTATAAGGATGTACATGCTGTCCTTCCCACATGTGACAAACGATTTCAATTTTTCAAATTGCACATGTTGAGGGGGAGCATCTATCTTAAACCTATGATTTGAAACGTGATCATTTATCTAGATGTGCAGGTTCCCTCTAGTATGTGCAAAACTCTTTTCAAACCTCGAGGCACATATTGAGGGGGAGCAAATTTATGGAAACCTCATCCTTCCTGGAAATGCTTTATCTTCTTGATTTGATCAAGGAAGTGATGGTGATATCTTTTAGAAAAATGGTAATCAAAGAAGTAATTTCTTCCTCTTTCCTCCATGTGCAAAACGATTTCAAACATTTGATGCACATGTTGAGGGGGAGCACTTATTCTAAAAAATATCAAAAACAATGTCAGGTACAAAATTCTTTGATAATATATCATAAGTATCTGAATTGTTTTTCAAATGGTTTTCAATTGGTTCCAACTGCAGATGAACAATACCAAATAGACTGACCAACTTTACTTTATGTACGGTGATATAAGGATGATAAGGTTAGGTTTTTGTTCCCAAGATCCGCCAGAACCGGAGGGATCTACCCAGGAACTATCCACTAGTTAGTGTAGAGTTCTTAGGTATGATAATAAAAGGAGAAAAATGAGGAATGGGAAGAGTGCAGACTGAGACTGAGCTAGTACTGGAATAAACCCAACAAGGTTCTAGTTATGAAATCTCGGTAAGCACTGAAGCGGTTGAAGAATTAAAAGGAATTGAATGAGAAAAGGGTGAAAACAAATAGCCCTTCATTTATTCAACCTTAGGGCAGAAACCGGGTTCAATTCATATGCTACTGATGGTAACATCGGTATTGAAGACAGGACGTCATGGACCCAGTGACGCACTGCACTTCAACTTTCCAAACCACTCAAGTTCCTCTTAAAAGGACTTGTTTCATTCTCACGGGGAACCGACATTATCTATCGACTTTCTCTTAGAGATTGTTGATATTGAAGAAGGAGACCCTCTCCCTAGTCTCCGGCACAGGATCCAAATATGCACAAATTGAGTCTAGAGCCACGAGATCATCAATAAATCTCATTAGGACACTTTCAATGAAGACTCTCTGTTTCACACAATGTGGAAAGAGAAATTATATCTTGAGTCCTACGCATTATTCTTGTGGTATTGCCAGAACATCTGAGTGATGTGTTTACATATTCACAATGAAGATGGAAAGCCTTCTGGAGCCAACATCTAACAAGCTCCTGGTAGGTGGCATGTGAGATCTATTATATGGATCAACCATGTGACAACTGAACAGAAACAATGGGGCGATTCAATTTCTTGAATCAATCCTGGTTCAGGTTAGGGATTGACGGATACCTTTGAAAAACCGGTCTTTGTGCTTAACAACCTTTTTCTTTAGCACATCGACCGTGTACTCATTTTTCAAACCAAAAGGTGTTTTTATGATTGATAATTGATTTTCAATAAAACCTTCGTTGTATTGCAAAAACAATTTCTATTGAGCAACACACGATTGTTTTTCAAATCTCTTTTCATCAATCAGTGGACTTAAAATTCGCTGGTTCACTCACTCCGTGTTGTCCTCTTTGAGACGTTCCGGTTTGAGAACAGCTAGAGCAGCTGCGAAACCCTGTCAAGGAAATTCTTCGGAATTATACCTGATCACAGGCAGTACTTGTACTGATCAACGGGGAACCGTGGGCCGTGTACCTCAATTCAACGAAAGTGATCAAAGACACTTTCGTACAATTTATTGCTAACTGTTGTATGCAGGTACGCCCGACGTTTGCAGCTGATCAGAATGAAGCGGTCAATCCATAGCCGCATGCTCACTTAACACATTCAACTCAAAAGAAATCATGATTAGTGCATCAATGACTCTGATATTTTCACTCCATGCTTCTGCTACGCTGCTGCCAATATCATGAATCAACTAAAAGCTTCCGCTACTCTGATGTGAAGATTTCATGATCCAGAATGTGAGCATGTCGGTCCTAAAGTCACAACATCACATAATACCAACACCACAAAGGATGTCACAGAGATTTTTGATAGCTGATGATCTCAAATGATGGCTCAAAATTATTATCACGTGGATCAGTAAAAGACCTCCACTTGAAGTAACCAAACATGCAATGTGAAGAATCAATGACTACGAGCTTCGAAGCAAAGGACTACATCAAGAATGCAAGAACAATTTTTTTTGCAATATCAATTTGTATTCTATAATCTTGGTACATGATTGAGGTGACCTCCCTTAGGGGGAGATTGTTAGGAATTAGAAATTCCAGGTATTAAAGAGTCGGTCACCTCAAGTATATGTAATCGTTAGAAAGCTCGTAGTCGTAGTTATTTTAAGTTAAGTAGTATTTAGTTAAGTATCACCGTGGAGGACGGACGGGTCTTTACCCACTGTATGCCTGATCCACAGCCCGATGTGTGGCGATTTATGTAAGACTATAAATACTCTCTACCTTTCAAGGTAGAGAGTTGGAGCTCATAATAATATCTTTCACTTTCTCTCACTAAGTTCCCTAAACCTCTAACTTTCTCTCTCTAGAAGTTCACCTATACGCCACTTTGTGGTATGGTTTGATGTGTATGTGAAAACTTATATCTAACAATGTTGTTTTGCCTCGTTGTGTTTTGTTTCCCACCGAATACGAACACCAAAAGTCTTCACGTAATTTGAATTTCTGTTTTCCCTCCAAGAAGTCTCGGACTTCTTTCTTTGAAACCTTTTGAATTTCCAAGTTTCGAATGAAACTTATGTCGAGATATGTCTTCTCCAACAAGCCTGAAAACAAGTTGTTTTCTTTTCTTGTTCCTCCACACTACACACGTTTAACCTTTCCCTTGTACGTTATTTGAAATCTATACTCCGATAACAAACTTCCCACGCACAATTTTGGTACCGAGATGGTATCAAAAGATCTCTGAAGCAAGGTCTAATTCTGCTTCTGATCCTCTACACGTTGTTGTTCTCCTTGTGTCGTTTGACACTACTCCACACAATTCCTTGAGCGCTCCTTCTTCTTATCACGTACGTTTCCTTTTTCAACAACAACGTTTCCCGCGTCTTGCCCGCGTCTTCCTCCCTTTGTGTCTTGTTTAACCCAGTTTCACAAAGTTTTATCCCACTCGTTCCTATTACCAAAACGTAGTGTTCGAATTCTTCCTTCCCTATGTTGTTGCCAACACAGTTTTTCCCCACCAATCCGTTTGGTGTACCACGTTTGCAATCCCCTACGTAAATGATCGTGCACTATCTTCTACGTATCCTTATTCACTTTGTTTCTCTCGGAAGTAAAGAGTAAACAAAACTTGTCACCAAAACAGAAAATTTTTGAACTGAAAAGATCTGTTTTCAAAGCGTATGAAAAACAGTTTTGTTTTTCTGCGCGTGTTCCTTGGGTCTTCTTCTTCTTGCGTATGATTGTTTTGTAATCAAAAACGAAGGTGTAATCCTATGCTCTTGATGCCAATTGTTGTCCCAACTCTAGATCAATGATATATAGATTGCAAAGTAAAGTATATTGAATAAGTAAAATTGTCTATTAACTTCTAAAATGATTCGTTACATATGTATATATACTAACTAATCGGTATGTTCCAACCATTGTAATGGTTCGGTTGGAAACTCCCTGTAACCGCCACTTCAATAACTGTTTTTCAGTTATTATGTTTCTATTTGGCGTACTTGGTCCTTCGTCTAATAATAGTTACATAAGAAGCATAAAGATAAAGAATATTGGTTCACAAGCTAGGTATAACTAGAAACTTAACACTTGACCTCCTTCAATCCATGAGGAAAGCACAAAAAGGTTGGGTCAGCTGCACCTTCTTTGTAATAAGCAAACACCATCCCACTGTCATCATGCATGCTCTCCCCAACAAAGCTGCATAAAATTAGCACAATTTACATCATGCATACGGTTAATCAATTGTAGGCTTACTCAGAAGCACTTTCTAGTAAACATGCTATAACAACATTCTTTCTTGAATTATCAGTTTCCCCGTTACAAGTTAAATACTGCCCATTTCTAAAGCAAAAAAACAGTTTCTTATAATAATACAATTATTTTAACTCGGCATAATGTTCACTGTAGCATGGGTAATGGGCAAATGACTAATAATATACCACTATATTCATATATCTTAGAAGCATAATTGATCAAATGAATATGTAATGTGAAGGAGGAGCAAAAAAACTTACAACTGGAGGTCGCTGAGCTTTTCGAGGAGGAACTTTGTTGCTGCCTCAATGTTTTTCTTGAAGAACTCTTGTTTCTCAGCATCAAGCTTAGCAGTGAGTAGTTTGATGTACTTCTTGATATAAGCAATAAACTGCTTCTTATCAAAAGGAGGTTGCTCCTGCATTTTTTACAATATCTCAATATCTTAAAAACCTACGAAAGTCTCAAATTTTCAAAACCATTCAAAAGCAGTTAACTTTTTACCTGAAGTCTAAAAGTGTCAACGATGTCAACAACCCTCACGGCTTGATCATCAACACCCTCGTCTTCGCCACCTCCTTCAGCAGAAGGGTTTGCACCAGTGTAAACATCAACAGCTCCCTGAATAACCCACTGTATCGGCAGAAGATCATAACAAGTATCAGTACCATAATAAGGCCTGATTCAAAAAGACACCAACTACATAGGAGTATAGAACAGTAAGAAACTAACCTTTCCTTCTACTTCCCAAAGAATCCCATTCAATGTTGGGATAATTACTGATCCGAGCATATGGACAGTCGAAGAGTCTCCAAGTAAGTGGGACGTTCACAACTCTAGTTTAATTAGGATTCTTATTTTTAGCTTTTAAGATAAGGACTTTTCTACTTAATTAGAGTTGTAATAGGAATAGGAGAGCTCATTCTAAAGTCCTATATAAACAATCCAAACGAGCACATAGTTTGGACGTGTACTTGATATCAGTTTTTGTAAGCTAGTCTTTTCTGATTATTGGAGAGCAAGTTCCATATTTTATGTTTCTGCTTGTGAAGTTCGATCTGTGTGGCTTTTATTTGGTATCAAGAGCCTGGTTGCAAGAAGCCAATCGACACAAGTTTTTCTCAAGGCCTGGTTTATATTCAGTCGACCAAGCTTTTCTCAAAGCTGCTGATCGACACAGGTTAAGGAGAAAAAGAGGCAGTCCAATTGACCAAGGGTTGTAAAGCAAGGATCGACCAAGGGTTTATCAAGGCACAATCGACCTGGTTTACTTGGGCAGGAAGTAAATCACTCGACCTCTAGAACCTAGGGCTGGAAGTCGAACAAACTACACCTATAACTTACAGAAGACGTACAAGAAGGATGGTGCAAGGCGAGTCGAGTCAACCACCTCCTGTTGAACATTCTAAAACGGCTCTTCAATATCCAATGTTAACAAGCACAAACTATAACATATGGGCAATAAGAGTTAAAGCGGTATTCCGAGTCCATGGAATACTCGATGCACTGGAACCAAAGGAAGGAACACAAGTCGTTGATAAGCAAGATCACATGGCAGTTGCGTTACTTTTCCAGGCGATTCCAGAAGAACTTGTTTTTCAAGTTTCACAATTCAACACAGCCAAAGAAATCTGGGAAGCTTTAAAGACCAGGTATGTGGGTGTTGATCGGGTTCGTGAAGCAAGGTTGCAAACCTTGGAGACGGAATTCGAATCTTTAAAGATGAAAGTCAATGAATCAGTCGATGACTTTGCGGCTAGGTTGGGCAAAATTGTAACTGAAGTCAACAGCTTGGGAACAGTTTATGAAGACAAGAAACTTGTTAAGAAGCTGCTTGCATCCGTTCCGGATAGGTATGTTGCAATTGTTGCCTCAATAGAACAATTTGCTGACTTGAATACTATGTCTTTTCAAGAAGCAATTGGAAGGTTGAAAGCTTTTGAAGGAAGAATGAAGGGTGTTGACACCACTTCTGAAGATCAAGGCAAGTTGATGTTCGGAAGGGCTGAAAGATATGATAAGAAGGGTCGAGGAAGGAATTCCTCTGGTGGCAACGGTAAAGGTCAAAACTTTTCTTCTCAAAACAAATCTCGTGGTAGTGGTCAAGCTAATAACCACAACCGTGGAAACCAAAACAACTCCGGGAGCAATACGGATCAAAAGAAGAACAAAAGTCGAGACCTTTCAAAGATTCAATGCTTCAGATGTGATGAATATGGTCACTTTGCTTCTAATTGTCCCGAACGCCGTGTACAAAAGGAAAAGCATGAAGCAAACCTTTTGAAAACGGAGGATGATGATGACCCGACACTTTTTATGATGAAAAGCGTTCAAGAAGTAGTTTTCTTGAATGAAGAAAATATTATCCCAAACCAATTGAATACTAAGCCAAACGAGGAAGACACTTGGTATTTGGATAATGGAGCAAGTAATCACATGACGGGGATCCGAGAATATTTTTCGGAGTTGAATGAGAATATCTCCGGCATAGTGAAGTTTGGTGATAACTCCTACATCGAGATAAAAGGGAAGGGTTCGATAATCATTGAAGGGAAAACGGGTGAGCAAAGGTTGATCACTGGAGTTTATTACCTACCCGAGCTAAAAAGCAACATAATTAGTCTTGGGCAAGCTACCGAAGGCGGATGTGACATTCGTATGAAAGGTAACCTTATTACTATGCGTGACTCAGATGGCAAGCTTCTGATGAAGGTTCCTAGAACAAGTAATAGACTTTACAAGATAAAGCTCCAAGTTGGAAGTCCGGTGTGTCTCAAAGCAAAGATGGAAGATGATGCTTGGTTATGGCATGCTAGAATGGGTCACATTAATTTCGAGACGATGGAATTAATGGCAAGGAAGGGCATGGTTGAAAATTTGCCAATAATTCATCAAGAGAACAAGTTGTGTGAATCTTGCTTGGTAGGAAAACACACCAAGAAGGCGTTTCCTAAAGCTGCAAAATTTAAGGCAACACATTCTCTTCAACTTATACATGCCGACCTATGTGGACCAATTTCTCCACCATCCATAGCGGGCAACAGGTACATATTTGTTCTTATTGATGACTTCTCACGCTTTATGTGGACTTTTACCTTGAAGGAAAAAGGAGAAGCATTTGAATACTTCAAAAAGTTCAAAGCTTTAGTTGAGAAGAAGTCGGGAAAGAAGATTATAACCCTAAGGACCGATAGAGGAGGTGAGTTCACTTCAAAAGAATTTACCAACTTTTGTGAAAACGAGGGTATAACAAGACATCTAACCACTCCCTACACACCACAACAAAATGGAGTCGTGGAAAGGAGAAACCGGACTCTTATGGGAATGACTAGAAGCATCTTGAAAGCACGAGACGTACCAAACTATATGTGGGCTGAAGGAGTTAGACACGCCACATTCTTGATTAATAGAGTTTCAACTCGAGCTCTAGTTAATCAAACTCCATATGAGGCTTTCAAAGGAAAAAAGCCTAACTTGAAGGGTTTGCGGGTATTTGGATGTGTGGCTTATGCAACGGGAACAAGGCCATACTTACATAAGTTAGACGACAGGTCAACACGACTCATTTATATCGGAAACGAGCCAGGTACGAAAGGTTTTCGATTGTTCAATCCAAGACTAAAGAAGATTGTAATATGTCGTGATGCGGAGTTTAATGAGGAACTTGGCTGGAAGTATGTTGCTGGAAGCGAATCACACGAGCTAAACCCAGGTATGTTTGTCATAGAATGGCACGGTTCTATTGATACGTGTTGTGGATTTGTTAACCCAGGTGAGACCGATGAAGTTGAGGCTGAAGATCAAGAGGCTGAAAATCAGCATGATACTGATGAAATTCAACCAGTCAATACCGAATAAGAAGACCAAATCGAGGCGGGTAATGACCCTAATCCTGTGACAGAAACTCAACCAATTATGAGGCGTTCTTCGAGGGTTTCAACTAAGCCAACTAGATTTAATGACTTTATAATGGGGTCTAGTTCAAGAACCTCAGTTGCTAATGAAGATCAAAATCTACTTTTGATTGAAGATGATGAACCAAGAACGTTCCAAGAAGAAAAAGTCTCAAGCAAGTGGATGTTTGCTATGAAGCAAGAGATTGAGTCTATCGAGAAGAATGATTCATGGGAATTAGTTGAAGCTCCGGTTAATGTTAATCCCATTGGATTAAAGTGGGTGTTCAAAATTAAGAGAAATCCGGATGGTTCAATTAATAAGTTTAAAGCTCGGTTAGTAGCAAAGGGTTATGCTCAAAAGGAAGGAATTGAATATGATGAGGTATTTGCGCCCGTAGCACGGATTGAAACGGTGCGTTTATTGATCTCATTGGCCGCAAAAGAAGCATGGGAGCTACATCATCTGGATGTAAAGTCAGCTTTTTTACATGGAGAACTAAAAGAGCAAGTGTTTGTTACACAACCGGAGGGGTTCGTGAAGAAAGGAGAAGAAAGGAAGATCTACAAGTTGAAAAAGGCGCTTTATGGACTTAAACAAGCCCCAAGGGCGTGGAATACAAAACTTGATAGAGAACTCAAGCAAATGTCTTTCAAACGATGCCAACACGAACAAGCGGTGTATGTGAAGAAGACAAACAAGTCAATCTTGATTATTGCGGTCTATGTAGATGATCTCTTAGTAACCGGTTCGAAGCTTGTCGAAATTGGTGAATTTAAGAGACAAATGCAAGAAAGGTTCGATATGAGTGACTTGGGAAAGTTAAGATATTATCTTGGCATTGAAGTAAAGCAAGAGGATTCGAGTATCTCAATAAGTCAAGAAAGCTATGCAAAGAAGATCTTGAAAGATGCTGGGATGCATGAATCGAATCCTACTCAATGTCCATTAGAACCTGGAATGAAGTTAAGCATGGATAAGGAAGGAAAACCAGTTGATGCAACTCTGTATAGACGACGAGTTGGTTGTCTAAGGTACTTACTACACACACGACCTGATTTATCTTATTCGGTTGGTTTGGTTAGTCGTTACATGCAAGAACCAAAAGAATCACATATGGCGGCTGTGAAACAAATACTAAGGTATATCCAAGGTAGTTTGAATTTTGGAGTGCGATATAACCAAGAGAAAACCAAGGAGTTAGTGGGGTTTAGTGATAGTAGTTTTGCTATGGACCAAGATGATGGTCGAAGCACAACTGGGCACGTATTTTATCTAGGTAAATCACCTATCACTTGGTTCTCACAAAAGCAAAACACGGTGGCTCTATCGTCTTATGAAGACGAGTTCATGGCTGCAACTTCAGCCGCGTGTCAAGGGATATGGTTACGTGGGTTGTTGAGTGAAATAACCGGAATGGAAGAGAAAGTGGTGGTCTTATTTGTTGACAACAAATCGGCTATTGCACTTATGAAAAATCCAGTCTTTCACGGGAGAAGCAAGCATATAAACACACGTTATCATTTTATCCGAGAGTGTGTTGAAAGAGGCCAAGTACAAGTTGAGTTTGTAAGAGGTGATTTGCAGCGTGCTGATATTCTGACGAAAGCTCTCGCAAGGATTAAGTTCAAGGAGATGCAAGAGCTACTCGGAGTTGAAGACCTCCCTATCTCGAGTCAGAAATTAGGGGGGTGAATGTTGGGATAGTTACTGATCCGAGCATATGGACAGTCGAAGAGTCTCCAAGCAAGTGGGACGTTCACAACTCTAGTTTAATTAGGATTCTTATTTTTAGCTTTTAAGATAAGGACTTTTCTACTTAATTAGAGTTGTAATAGAAATAGGAGAGCTCATTCTAAAGTCTTATATAAACAATCCAAACGAGCACATAGTTTGGACGTGTACTTGATATCAGTTTTTGTAAGCTAGTCTTTTGTGATTATTGGAGAGCAAGTTCCATATTTTCTGTTTCTGCTTGTGAAGTTCGATCCTGTGTGGCTTTTATTCAAAATTTCCTCGTAAGGGAAAGAATCAGAAAGAAGCTCATCACCTACATTTAAAAATCACTCATTAACTTGCAACAATCAATGTATATTGACAAATTAAAGGTAATATTGTGGATCCTATTCATTAGCCCTTGAAACAGAATATGATCTTGCAACGAAACTTATCCAAAGCATAAATTAACTATCAATTAAACCACTACCAGTGAAACTCAAACACAACATGAACTAAACTAACGGTGTCTTCCAAATCTTTCTATTTCCATTTTGAAATCCTCAAAGGTAAGTAGATTGCTAAAGCAATGCTTGAACTTAGCAATTATCAACCACCTCGTAATGAGGCTCTCCCAAAGCATCTCAATCCCATCAACATTGACTTCACTTTCAACAACAATAGGGATTGATCACTCATCAACGCCATGGCATGCCCCTGTCTTGCCGTTATGATGGTAGATATGAGAGAGCAAATGCCCTCTTCTCCATCACCAAAACCGCAATACAATAGAAGACCATGGCGATGACACCTCCTATAATAATATGTTTCTGTTTTCGTACATTTTTTTCTGTTTTAACCCTGTTTAAATAGAAAGAACTTCATGTTTACACAACGGATCGACTAATGCTGATTTCAAATATTGCTTTAGCAACATCTACTTCTTTTGAGAAATAAAAATCAGAATATTTAGAAGACAAGCAGATTGTATCTATTTACATAATTTTGGAAAAAAAGATGGATTTTATCTTGTGATAAATATTTGAACTGAACTTCTAAAACTAAACATTAAACTTCCGAAACATTATAGGTTTTCTTTGTTAGTCCTACCCATTAACCAAAAAAAATGCACATTATATAAAATTTATAATGCTCGTTATTCAGATTCAATGCTACCAACATAAAAAATTACTGGCTAATACAAGCAAGATAATATATACCGAATTTAGATAATTAGATCTATAACAAATTCAGCTAAGAAAACCAATTAAAAAATAATAATAAAATATAAAAATAATAAATAAACTTCCTCATTAACAAAAAAACTAAACTTAAACCTTGCAATAAAGTTCAATCAGAACAAAAATTAACTGTTAGTTAAACTTATAAAAACTATCCACATGATGGCTATATACGAAGAGAGTATATCCAGATGATCACAATGGGTTCGGGCATCAACCCACCCGGATTCTGACCCGTATATAGCCATCAAAGCTTCTTGCTCCTCGTCTAACTTGCTCTGATCATGAGTGGAAGATGATTTAGTAACACGTAGCAGTGGTTACCAAAATATACTAGCAGTGGTTTAGTAACACTAGCAGTGGAATGAAATATACTAGCAGTGGTTTAGTAACACGTAGCAGTGGTTACCAAAATATACTAGCACTGGTTTAGTAACACTAGCAGTGGAATGAAATAAAGTAGCACCTATGGCTTCCGTTTCAGTGATTTGGCAAATAAACAAGAGAATTACAGTCATTTCGTTTCATAGGCTCAAGCATCAAATATAACATATATTCTTGTATATAAACAGAAAAGAAAAGCCATTAATTTAGCTATGTATCACACATAATTCCACTTGCTTTGAGTTGCCCCTAAATCAATATCATAATGCTGATAATTAATGGCCTAGATAAAACCACTTCATATAATCAGTTGGTACCAAAAGATGTTGCATAGTGCAACTTACAATGCAGACTATCAATGCAATAAAAAAAAACTGAAGTATGGGTGGATAAAATCATAAGATTCACTTTCTTGCATCGTGATGATTGCCACTTAGAATCAGAATTGGTTAAAGCTAGGGATAGGTAGGTAAGTATACATTTTTCTACTTATGTTGTTTTCTTACAATAACGTATCTAAATCCATTCCTGATACGCTCTAAATTATTAGAAAAGTCTTAGTCAGGTTTGCCCAAACGCTCAAAAAACTAATTAATACGCCTTCAAAGTGCAATCATCATATTAAACTCGTATCGGTGACGTTATCTAGCTTCTAAATACCAATACCTCATCACATAAGCTACAGATGTTAACAACCTTATGCTAGTTCTTTCTCTATCCAATTTTCTATCAGGCAATGGGAGGACTGTATAGCAAGTTGGCATCCACAAGCTGTAACATTAAGGGTTCTCTGTTGTTCCCTAGCTACCGTCTATATCTATTCCTATCTAAACCTATTTCTAAGCATAGATACGAGTACACAATCCAATGCTAATTAATCGAAAAATATAAACAAAACAAAATAAGTACCAACTTAAGAGCGGCAAGAGACTGATTAACATATAAAATAAGCCTAAGCTTATCCTGCAACGCCAACAAATCACTCCTCGTCGCATTCAAATCATGTATCTGACGCGCCAAATCAACCAAATCCCCATCCAAAACCTTAATCGTCTCCTTCAATTCCCTAATCCTACTACACCCTTCCACAATCCTCTTATTCAAATCCTCCAACTCTCCTTGCGCCTCAAAAAACTATCCACATGATGGCTATAACTGCCTCGTATCTCGATAGGGAAAATATGAGATGTGGAAAGTCAACAAACTAGTAAGATATTTAAGTTGGTAAGGCATGCAAAGAAAAACAAGTTATCGAGCTCAAATATATGACAAACATTCAAGAAAAAAAAAGGTTCAGGACATTAAAATGTACAAACATCGAATTAATGCAAATAATGGCAGCGGGATTGGCTTATCATCACTAGGAGGTGTTTGAATGTGTGTTTTGAAAGTGATTATGTCATTTTTAAATAAGTAAAATGGGGCTTTTAGTTTGCAAGATTCTTACTTAGTATTATTTATAAATGGAAGAGACAAGGGTATAATAGACAATTTAGTTAAAATTATAATTTTGAAAAGTGTAAAAAATGTGCTAAAAGGTACAAAAGTATAAAGTAAAAAAAGTCGCTAATATTATTTCGCTTAAGTCGCTCAGCATTGGGAAGGAGCTAAAAATATAAAAAAATATTTTAGTAAGTTTGACTTTTTTTACTAAAGGACAAAAATAATTTCGCAAGATTCTTAAAAAAGTCGCTCAGATTCGGTCGCTGTACTATAATAGCTGGTAAAAGTCAGAAACAATAATTGGGTACACAAATTACGAGGGACACTTGTCAAGCTTAGATGAAAAGTAGAAAAGTCGCAAGTCTCAAGATCTATTTAAGAGATACCCCAACTTTTTTCCTAAAAAGTTTTGACACCTTGAGCAAAAGGTGTGTTTGCATAATTACCCCCAATAATATGACCAAATCATAATAAGACCACCTACCTTATGGGAATTATTTCGGCAAAGCCCCTATGATTTGATTACGTTCGTTAGACTAAAATCTATAACTACACCCATTCAGCTCAAAGGGTTTTAAAAAAAAAAAAAAAAAAAAAAAAAAAATTAATTACACAAATGGTCACTGTGGTTTGTTGGATTATTCATTTTCAGTCACTAAACTTTTTTTTTTACTGATTTCATTGTGGTTTCTTGTTATGACGGATCCAGTCCAAATCCGTATGAAATGACCAAAAAGCCCTTGTCACCATCTTTTTCAAATGAGTTAATTACATAAATGGTCACTGTGGTTTTCAAATGACAATCAAGTAACGGTCGTTAGTAAATAACCGAAAATTTGGTTTTCTTACGTTTTCGTCCATTTTTACACATTTTCGTTCGTTTTTACACACTTTCTTCCGTTTTTACACGTTTTCGTCCGTTTTTACATGTTTTGGTCTATTTTACACGATTTTGTCCATTTTTACATGTTTTCGTCTATTTTACACGTTTTTGTTCGTCTTGCACGTTTTCGTCCATTTTTATACGTTGTCATTCGTTTTTGCACGTTTTCTTTCGTTTTTACACGTTTTCGTCTGTTTTTGCACTTTTTCGTCCATTTTTATACATATTCATTCGTTTTTGCACGTTTTGGCCGTTTTTAGACATTTTCTTCCGTTTTTACTCATTTTTAAACGTTTTCGTCCGTTTTACACGTTTTTACTCGTTTTCGTCCGTTTTTACATGTTTTCGTTCGGCTTTACATGTTTTTCGTCCGTTTTTACATGATTTCATCTGTTTTTACACGTTTTTGTCCGTTTTTACATGTTTTCGTTTGTTTTTACTCATTTTCGTCCGTTTTACACGTCTTCGTCCGTTTTTACATGTTTTCGTCCATTTATACACGTTTTCGTCTGTTTTTGCACGTTTTTGTCCGTTTTTGCTCATTTTCGACCCTATATATACGTTTTCATTCATTTTACACGTTTTTGTTCGTTTATACACGTTTTTGTCCGTTTTTACATGTTTTCGTCTGGTTTTACACGTTTTCATCCATTTTTGCACGTTTTTGTCCATTTATATACGTTTTCATTCGTTTTTGCACATTTTCATCCGTTTTTAAACGTTTTCTTACGTTTTTTCTCAGTTTTTTCCATTTTTACACGTTTTCGTCCGTTTTTTCACGTGTAAAAAAGAAAGAAAACATGTAAAATGAACGAAAACATACAAAAATGAATAAAAAAGCATAGAATGGACGAAAACGTGTAGAAACGGATTAAAACGTGTAAAAACATGCGAAAACATGTAAAAACGAAAGAAAACTTGTAAAAGCGGACGAAAACGTGAAAAAACTAACGAAAACGAGTAAAAATGGACGAAAACATGTAAAAACGGACGAAGACGTGAAAAAACGGACGAAGACGTGTAAAAATGGACAAAAATGAGTAAAAACGGAAGAAAACAGACGAAAACGTGCAAAAACGAATGAATACGTATAAAAACGGACGAAAACGTGCAAAAACGAACGAAAACGTGTAAAAACAGACGAAAACATGAAAAAACGGACGAAAACATGTAAATACAGACGAAAACATGAAAAAATGGATGAAAATGAGTAAAAACAGAAGAAAACATTTAAAAACGAATGAAAATGTGCAAAAACGAATGAAAACGTATATAAATAAACGAAAAAGTGCAAAAACGGATGAAAACGTGTAAAACAGACGAAAACTTTTAAAAACAGACGAAAACGTGTAAAAACGAATGAAAACGTGTAAAAACGGACGAAAACGAGTAAAAACGGAAGAATACGTGTAGAAACGGACGATAAGGTGTAAAAATGGACGAAAACGTAAGAAAACCAAAATTTCGGTTATTTACTAACGACCGTTAGTATAAAGGACTAACAACCGTTACTTAATTGTCATTTGAAAACTGCAGTGACCATTTATGTAATTAACTCATTTGAAAAAGAGGGTAACAAGAGCTTTTTTGGTCATTTCATACGGATTTGGACTGGATCCATAATAACAAGAAACCACAATGATTGAATCAGTCAAAACCAAAAGTTTAGTGACTGAAAGTGAAAAATTCAACAAACCACAGTGACCATTTGTGTAATTAACTCAAAAAAAAATAAAAAAATGTAACTGATTTGTTTGTTAGGACCATAAGCCTTATCATGTTATGCATTTAAGCATCAATTGAATAACATTAAGCATGACATGTATCTTTTAGAATCATTTTGTTTTATACGTATATTTTCGAAGCAGACTTTAATTACATACTCATTTCAGCATCAATTGAGTATTTCCATATTAAACAGTTTAGTACGTTGTTAACGAAATACAAGTTAATGTGTGCTTTTACATGACCTTTGTGTTGGACGTTTTGTTGACTGCAAAATTGTTCTCCTTTTAGGTTTGAGTTGGCAGCAGTGACCAAAGTAGCTCAAGTTTGATGCAGAATTTAAGATTTCTAGAGTTGTCATTTGGACCTCTCAAGTAAAGATTTTGAGTTCACGATCTTATGATTCTCTGCTTTTGTGTTTTTATACTATAGATAGGTTCTTTCGGTTTAGTATGTCATTGCACATTTATAAGTGATAACGTTTTGACAATGCTGGAACAGAGATAAAGTGTAGTCTTTGAATGAATTGTGGTTAGGTAACTTCATGTTCGCCTGATGGGATATCAATCTTCAGAAGTATTCCTTGTGGTCAGAGACTCGGATGTTATTTCATCCGAGATGTTTAGTTATCGCTTCTATTGAATATATAAATGTGAAATCGTGTTGCATGTGAGGTTGTTTGCAGCAACTTGGGAGATCCAGATTATAAACAAGGTTGTATGTTGTTGCGTATCCAAATTAGGGTTACTAACCTTTTAAAGCACTATACTTGTCAAGAATGACAGTTCTGCTTAGCGAACTAAAAAAATAACTCTTTTAGACATTAAAGTTGACATTTTTGTCTTGCTTTACGTACTATGACCATATTATGACCATTTTACCCTCTCTAAATTTTTTTCGAAATACTTTTTTTTTCGAAATTTGTTTCCCAAAATATTTTTTTTTTATTCTTTTTTCGAAATACATTTTTTTTTTGAAATTTCTGAATTTTTTTTTCGAATTTATTTTTTTTTTAAATATTTTTTCAAAGGGTAAAATGGTCATAATACTTAAAGAAAGACAAAAATGTCAACTTTAATGTTTAAAAGAGTTATTTTTTTAGTTCGCTACGCAGAACTGTCATTTTTGACAAGTATAGTGCTATAAAAGGTTATTAGCCCTCCAAATTAATAAGAGTTTAAAATTACAGGTATTGTATTTACTCGTAGTTGATAATCAAGCCGGAATATCTATATTCGTGACACATAGCCCAGATATTTATATCCATATCAATATCCATTTAATTTTTTTAGCATTCACGTTTATATCCATATAGAAAGAATGTGGGAGCCTATATCACAGTTTTTTAGCATTTGCTACAAAGATTTGTGATAAGCACCACTAGGATCAATTAAGATCGATAATGGATTACAGTGGGCTTGGACGATCAAGAAGATAAGAATAGAAAGTCGAAAGCTTCAATGTATTATCAATGGAGGATAGTTTGTTATGAATTTGTTACAAAATGATAACAAAGAGATTACTAAAAGAATTTAAGAGAGAAAATGATTTATCAAAACTAGAAAATGAAATACAAGTGCTAGGTATTTAAAGACATTTTAGGCGGCAAAGTCTGTTATGACTTGGGAGAAACACACGTGCACCTCACGTGCCACAAATCATAACAGGACTTATCAATTTGTTTAAACAAGATAACTATGACCATGTCTATTGATGTTTATTACTCTTTTTAGTGTGGTTTACTTAAAATTAAATTAGGTTGTAACTTCATAAAGTTGAAACAGTGCTATAAAGTAAATTGATTTTATAGCAGTGTAGTTGTTTAGCAAATTGAAGAGCCATCTCCCTATGTTGGTTTAACCATCATATTCCTCATTTTTGTGCTACCTTTTTTTGATTAAAAATGACACGTTTTTTTGCTTAATTTTTGGAATTAATTTTACACTATTAGTTTTATTAGGTTTACAGATCAAATGGTGGTGACCGATATGCAATCACTTTATTTTGTTTGTATTTTTTTTTTTTTTTTTTTTTCATAACATTTATGTTTCTTATTATAAACATATACATACACCAATCATTAAACCCAATGTTGAAACAACAATACCTACAAAGAAACAACAAGCAACGGCGTGTATCGAGAATGAAGATCAACACAATAAATGTTACAAATTAGGTTGGCAATACAATTTACTAGATATATGCATTGGAAACATATTGGATTACCTTTGAACATTTTTAGAAATTCGAATCATTTGTCACGTTTCGTATTGTGTTTTTTGAAAGCATGCACATTATTGAAAATAGGCTTAAAATATGAGCGACGTTAACTAATTTATGTTGAAATTTAAATTACAATTTGTGGCTTGATAAACACCACAAATACATTTAGTTAAGAGTCCAGCTTCTTGCCTCTAATATTTTCTTGGAATAGACGAACTCATAACACCTTTCAAATATTGTGTGTATATATGATAGCTGAACTTTAAAAGTTATGTAACACCACAACCCGACAAGGGTAGAAGTATCAAATTCTGGTGTCATATCAGAACATACAATTAAAATCTTTACAAATGGAAGTCTTAAAATGAAATATCAAATCATATAAACAATTGACTGACAAGGAAAGATACAATATCCAAAATGAAATAAAATCTCAATACAAAAGTTCTTCAAAATAAGTCCCAAATTAATAAGGTACTAGGGTTGGTCCACTCAGATACTCTAACTCTCAGCCCATCGAAGCCCATCTTCAAACCTAAAACCTGCCGTAGGAAAAGAAATGCGGCTGAGCTTAAAAGCCCAGTGAACAAACATAACAAAACGGAAGCTAAATAAAATCTGAACTGCGAAATGAAATAAGGAAACTGATAACAAGGTCGCAGCGAAATGAGAACAATGAGTCAAAGAAGATCCTGCAGAACACAATTATACAGATATCCAGAAAGAACAGATAACAAGGAGAACGAAGCAAAGCAAAGCATACAAGCACATACAAACCAAACGTACAAGTACTGAAACATAAGTAAGCATAGCAATCGATTCAGGAAATCATAAGACATACAAGTCAAAGAGAAATCTAAAGACAAGCGGAAGCAAATAATTAATAAGTGAGCATGGCAATCACACAGGTCAAAAACCCTTAGTTGAAAACATAACCAGTATCATAACAGCGGAAGTACCAGTCAAAACATGGCAGTCACACGTAAAAAGTAGAAAATACAGTATGAACATTATAATTAAATGAACTAGGGACATAGCAGGGCAATTAAACAAGTTAACAAGCCAGACGTCATAAATTGAACCATTTACCCAATCAATCCGTAGCATAGACAGAAATGTAAACATGGCAGGTCAACAATAAGCAGATAAGGATACAACAGATAGTCATAGTCACGAGATTAACTGAACGAAATACACATGATAAACAGATAAATCAGATGGTCACATAACAGTAAGATCACATACCATCAGATGACAACAGGTAAATCAAATAACCATATATTAATCATATCATGGCAGGGTAATCAGTAGTCACATAAAACATGAATATCATAATCAAATCCAATAAACATATAATAACCCGGTACGTGAATTGAGTGATAGTCTGAAGTAACGAAATGAGAGTGTGACAGATCAAAGCAATGGAATTTATATATCTTGGTAGTAGAGTGAGTCATATAAGGGTACTGAGTAATGGACAATTAACATAGAATATGGTGCGTTGGGGAATACAGAAGGTACAATATAGGTATATCAAAAGTGTACGGGTTGTCAGAAATCTACCACGAGCCCGAAAACATATCATATCATATCATAAGTAACCATTGTATTCGGAGGGGTGAACTCGGAATACCATATATAATAAGAGGGGAGACCTCAGTAACCAATGGAGTAACTAGCTCCCAGACTGTGAAGACGCGTATTGCACACGACATCATTCACCATATAAATCATATCATATCAAAACATATCTAGTATGCATCCATACCCCCCCCCCCCCCCCCGCAGAAACATAGTGGCCAAACATATATTTTGAGCTCATAATCATATAACAGAAAGGGGACGGTGTGTAACATCACTTGTACACACTGGAGTTATGCCATTGGTGCATCAATGACATGGTCATGGTACCTCCATGACTAGGAAGCATATTTGGCTCGGGTATCAAACTGAAGGGTCAAAGCATAATCATATCATAAGAGTTCATATCAAAGGTTCATAAGTCAAAGGTTCATATCAGATTTCCATAACATAAGTTCATAATCAGAGGTTCATAATCAAATGGTTCATAATCATAAGGTTCATAATCATAAGGTTCATAATCAGAAGTTCATAATCATAACAAACGAATATCATAGTGGACAGAATCATATCAAAGGATTATGTCGGAATCATATCAAAAGGATCATAGCATAAGGAAATCATAGGAAAGGAATATCATAAGTGAAGTAAAGTCAAGGATCGAAAAGTCATGAGAAATCCCTACTGAAAAGGGATAGAATATCTGTACCTCAAATCGCAAATGAAACCATATCGGAAAACACGAGAATCCAACGTTACTCCTTCTTCAGCGAATCTACAAGAATTAATTATCGCTCAATATTTTTAGAAGCATTCTCATAGTTTTTGGGTTCATCCATATTCATATTTCATAATCAAGGTTTCTTTCTATTTTTAGAAACTTTTCGAATAAGAAATTTCCATATTTAGTAAGTTTCTCGAATTAGTAATATAATACTTTAGAAAAATAAATAATCGTTAAAGGTTAAAAATAACCATTATAGTAGTTTAGGGTATATGTCAACTCATAACAATTTAAGGTTAGCATGCGACAATTACCAAAATTGAGGGTTTAACGTGAAAATAACTTAAATATTTACTATTATATAATTTTTCGTGTTCAATTGATATTTAACATTCAAATTTAACGCTTTCAAAGTTAGTTCTATATGCATGCTCGACCCATTTTCAAGCTCGCTTGCGGCTCAAATGACTAACTTCTACGACCAAGTAAGCATGTCTTATGACTAACCCCCGACTCGACTTTCCCGACACACCTTTAAAACTCCAAATGACTCGCCCATAAATCCCGCAATCACCCTCGAAGTTACCTCCACAAGACTATTTCACACTTATTCCATATTATATTCTTTCGACTCTTTTACTGTTTTCAATAGCATATGCTCATCACGTTTTAAATAGTATGTGTTCTAAACCTTTGCATGAAATGCTTGGAACCTAAATCCATTTCTCACGTATATATTGCATGCTTTACAAAGTTGACCAGTCAACTCACGCACACCATTTTTTTAACCCAATCTCATTCGACACCCACACAACACATTGCACACAAACATGACAATGAGACCTTACACTAGTACAAAAACGGGATTTGGTCACGCATGGTCGAAATGGAACAGCCACACATTCGCATATTTGTGTGGCTGAAGGTACGAAAATTGACAACATGTACTAATTAGTCACACATGAAAATTTTAATTGTGTGACCATTAGAACTGTATCGCCACACAGTTAAACGTTGTGTGGCTAAAGGTATCTGGTGATTTTGTTTCAGATCATTTAGCCACATATGAATTTGGAACGCGTGACAAATACAAGTAACCTTGATGCGTTAGTCACATGAAGTAATTTTTTGTGTGTCTAAATCATAGAGTCAAGTTTTGTCACACATTATTTAAGGGTGACTGATATGTTTTGCCAACTCTTTAGCCACATCTGAAATTGGAACAAGTGACAAATGAAAAGTAAGGTTGAAGCATTAGTCACGATATACATATAAACAGTGACAAATATATGTCACACACTTGAACACTGTGACCAAAAGCCATATATGGTCACACTAAATGTTTTGTCACACATTCGTTAAGTGTAGCCAAAATCCAGTACATATGTTCACGTAAGTTAATATGTGTGTTTAAAGTTTAGTTTGTGTTAGCTTGCCGAAAGCTAATCTATAAAGTCACATTTGCTACTAACACCGTGACCAAATGCCATATATGGTCACACTAAACGTTTTGTCACACATATTATTCAAGTGTAGCCAAAATCCAGTACATATGGTCACGTAACTTAATATGTGGCCATTGGATGATGAATAGTCACTCAAAATACACGTTTCCTCACTTGAAACACCATATGGTCACACTTATTAACACGTTTAGCCACTTTATGGTTAATTGTATGTGACTAAATACCCAAAACAAACATGCTTTGTGTGACTAAATGTTAGAAAAGGCCACACAAACATAAAATTCATGTGGCCATTGGATGATCAATAGTCACACAAAAGACACCTTACTTCACTTGAAACACCATATGGTCACACTTATTAACACTTTTAGCCACTTTATGATTAATTGTATGTGACTAAATACCCAAAACAAACAGGCTTTGTGTGACTAAATGTTACAAAAGGCCACACAAACATAAAATCCAAGTGGCCATTGGATGATCAATAGTCACACAAAAGACATATTTCTTCACCTTAAACACCATATGGTCACACTTATTAACACTTTTAGCCACTTTATGCTTAATTGTATGTGACTAAATAACCAAAAGAAACATGCTTTGTGTGACTAAATGTTAGAAATGGCCACACAAAAAGAAATTTGATGTGGCCATTGGATTATCAATAGTCACACAAAAAACTATTATGTTTTTCATAAACAGAACTAACTACGAATACTAAACAGACTTATCTTATTTCTGCCAGACTTAACCTTGTACTGGCAGCCTTAACCACTAAAACTAACCTACCAGACTTAACTTTGTACTGGCAGCTTTAACCACTAAAGTTTTCTGTTTATAAGTAGACCACAACACAAAATATATATATTTTTTTTGGGTGCAAAGATGAACTTGTATTAATCAAGGAAACTTTGTAAAATGAAAAAATCAACACACACTGATATGGACAAGTTCCATATCAAGTTGCATACTAGGCAACTCTATTCAATATCTGATATATCTGTTCTTATAAGTCTGATAATAAAAACAAACTGCCCATATCATACAACCATGGACAGATGACAACCAACACAAAACCATCACAAAGAACACCTTTTAATGCACCAGTATGAACCATACACTTCCAGATAGGGGCTATACCAAGTAGTTTACATTCCATCTCATGAATGGCTTCAACTACTTGGGAACACACACCCTAAATGAAGCCAACCAAATCCTACACAATCCTAAAATCTGTTTATAAACGTGTCTACCAATAACAACTGATAACGCCTGGAATTACGTTTTAGCACATGCTAAATACTGGAATTATAACTGGATTACGGGAAGACACCGAAGCTTGGTCGTCGATGACAAAGTCAACAAGATTGAATCTGACCATTTTGTTTCGTTCCCACTGACACTCCTCAACAATCTCTCTCCATATGGCGTTTATGGTAACGTGGTTCTTGCTTCTAGGCCTATCGCTGTGGTGTTGCAGATTCACGTTCACATAAAACTCCATGTCTTCCCGGTATCTCAGCAATGCGTTATGGTACTTCCACATGTGATTTCGCTTCGTAAACTTATGTGGTATGTTCTGCATTAAAAAGAAAAATGTAGTATGCTAATCAAAAGTATGTCCATGTGTTGAAGTATATATTAGTTTTTGCGAAAGCAGATTATAATGACTGAAATGGTCCGATTTGTATCATTACTTACCAAACGACTCCTGTCTGTGACATATGCAAGGATGGGCGCGTAAAAACAATCCCTTTCACTTTCATGCTCTGAACATTCGTTCCATGCACATATGTGTTTCATACGCTCATCTGCAATTGGAATTTAATAAAAACGGTAATTAATAATTTAAAAGCTATTATATGGAAAGGTTTATTTTTAAAATAAAGTCATAGATTATGTCTACACTTTGATTAACATACCTTCATCTACGGGGTTTCTCATGAACGGTCTTGTAAGATTCAGCTCCATACGTTGCACAAGTTCAGAACGCATCATCAGTCCATTTTCAGCAAATGGCATCAGGGAAACAGTATTGTTTAGGAGATTTGTGAAAACAACTCTTGTGCCAGCAAACAGGTTTTCATCGTGAACCAATACATTCCATCCGTGCCCACCAAACTCATGCACGTGTCTGTTTTCCTCCAGTATTTCAATTTGACGGTGAGTGATAGCTGCTACGGGCACGCCAGCAACAAGAACGTCAAATTGGTTATTGTCAGTATGGTCCCGGAAATTGCAAGGAATGACCTACGTAATAGTTTAGTTTAAAGAAAACATTAGCGGGTCAAACAATTAAAATAATCCCCATTTTCAACAAACTTATACAATGTATTGATTAACATTTTTTTCTTACCAGAGGTTGTGCAGGATATTCATCCAACGTAACCAGGCACCTACGTTGTCTGTAACCTAGAAGAGGCAGATCGTATCCAGGGCATTCGTGGCCTGCATCGTTGTACCCTGTTACATAATAACAGTCTTCTTCTTGACGAATGAAATGGAATGTGGCCACATTGATGTATTGGCTTTGATCAATAAAAGCTTGCCACTCGGACCCTTGCAAAGTAATGCGACCACGAACCAATTTCCAGTAAACCTTATGTTTGGTTCCCCTATTGTGGATTAGGTATATCCAGCGCTTCTTGGGGTACAGTGTTTCAGTAAACAAAGCAGGAAGCATCTTAAATTTAAAAAGTAAGCACGTATATCAATTTGATGGTTACATCGATAAATTTATAACCTTAAGTAAGCATTTTAAGTACAACTTACCTGCAATGTCCTAATGTTTGTGCGGTTTGCCTCCACCAACAATTGGATGCTCATTCTATTTTAAAACCACAATCGTCTTAATGGTCAATAAGGTTATATCATATGCATAACATTCAACTAATACAAGTCTTAGATGATCAATACATCTTTATCATTAAGGTGTCAAACAAAATATGATTGAAGATGTACTACTACATATTTAACTATGTTTCAAAAACCAATAATCATATAGTCCTTTTAGAGTAAAAATCTGTATTTTTTTACGTTTATTCATCTTACCCAATACGTTTGTTAAAATCTAGTAAGAAATCCATAATCTACCCAACATACCATACGCCATTGCTTCATCCAATGTTTAAACCTAAGCTCAGATAATTAATTACATAAGGTGTAGTGCTTTACCAAATCATATAAAAGCTATACTAACCTAGATTAAACATATGTTTACAAGTTGTCTAATTAGCTATTTAACAAATAGCTGCTACGTTTTTCCACAATCCATATATATCCATGATTTTTTTTATTCAAATCATCCTATATTTACATGTCACACAATATTCTAAAGAATCAAATCGCATATAGTTCTAATAAAACGGCTGTTACTTTATGATCAAAGGATACTATATTCTTTAGGATATGTTAAACATTGCTGAAAAATTACCAAACATGCATTTGTATCCATCAACATATCAGAAACATGCATATCAATCACTTTACATTTGCAGTTCATGGTTAAAAAAACAAAAGAAAAAAAAAAAAAAAAAAAAAAACAATGTGTAACATTACCTGATGATGCGGTTGTTGTGTTGAAGAAGATAGACTTGAATATTTTGCTAAGACTATGTGATTAAGTGTAGCCGTAATATGTCACGGTTCTCAAAACTGCAATGATTACAATTAATTAAGGGAAGGATTTTTTGTTTTATTTTTTTAGCTTGTATTATGGGAGCATTGCATATATACCCACTAAAACTCAAAAAGTTTCATATTTCTCCATAATACAATTTTTTAATGCATGATGTACAATGCAACTTAAGCATGTTTTGGGTATATATGCAAATATGTAAATTTTACACAACAATTACGTACCAAAACGGTACATTTGAAAAAGTACGCAACTATTTTATGACCTAAACCCTTGATTAAATACATACAAAATATTTGGTAGAATCACCTTAAAAATTAAGTACCTTAACATACAAATAAATAATATTACATTAACATACACGATATCGTAACTTCTCGCAAATAAATACATATGTCGAATACAATATTGGTTAATCGAATATACAATGTAGCTATTGAATCACTGCCAGTGCATCAACATTTGCAATGTTTTTGTACGATGTTTCCCGTCCTTGAATGTCACGTTCACTGTGATGATAAAAAACCTGTGGAATCCAAGTAACAAAAAAATTTATACGTTGTAATAAAGTATATAATTGTAGGTACTTTTTAAATAAGAAACATACTATTCAATAACTTAGCACTACCAGTATTAACTTAGCACTGACAGTATTAACTTAGCACTGCCAGTATTAACTTCTTCTAGCCCATTCTTATTCGATGTCAAATTCCAGCCCATTCTACTACGACTATATACACAGATGCTTAACATCTTCGAGCCAATCATGATTCATTGGGACGGGTGTATGATAGGGACCAATGATTATATATAGCTTCTAACAGAAACTATATATACACGTGACGCCAACGGACGCCAGCCACAATGAAACATGATTGACCTGAAGAGATTTACCAACTTCATTAAAGTACAAGGTTGTGATAATATTATGCATATAAAATAAAACGGTCACAAACATGCGACATAATCGTCTATACATTGCTATAAACCAGGTCAAGATATGGGCAATCTCAAGTTTAAAACTACCCGTCATAATTGATCAAAGCGTTGATGGTCATGGTAAGCTTAACACAGCCTCTATCAAAGTAAGACACCTATGTTATAAGCAAGCAAGTGGAGACAGCTTAGTACTTTGAGCGTCCACTCGAAATCCCATTGCCATGTCTATGAAATGGCTGCAAAGATTTGCACCAAACCTATTGCTATGACAATGACATAGGAATGGGTTTTCGAGGGGAAGCTCAAAGTACGAAAGGTGTGCCGAATAAATAATTATCGATTCTACAAAAAGTTAATTTTACAGAGATGAAAAGACAAAAAGCCTATCCAGCGATGAAAAGACTTTTAAGTGCAATGGTTAAAATTTTAATGTTGAAACTAGGGAATAAGATCTTGTATACAGGCAACCCATCTACTTGGTAACGTGAATTTTCAGAAAAGTAGCGACCTATCCGAAAAACAGAAAAGTAGAGACATTTTAATTGAAAAACATCTTAGCTATTAATAAATAAGCCGTGTGGAAAGCATGAAACTCGAAGGGGAGCTTTTGGGTAAGGATACAGTAACAGTATCGTTATCCAAACCACGTTTAGAAACGTCGGTAAAGTATCTGTACCGTTACCCTAAAGCTCACCTGCGAGTTTCATGATTCGACAGAGGTGAACGAACGAATATTGTATCCACAGAATGAAACTATCTCCGACACAATTCGAATGGTACTGGTAGTTGCGAAACTAGTTAATACTGCCCATCAAAATTTGAACTCTAACGGGTATAGAACTGGACCAAATATCGTTACATATCTGCTAATACAGCGTACAAACAC
>BPTQ01000002.1:12821197-12877496 GCA_019973895.1 Chrysanthemum seticuspe | reverse complement strand
TTATATATAGAATCCGAATTTTTCAGTTTTTGTGTGTAGTCTTTTGGAGTAAAAACCTAAAACCGAACCAAGGCTTTCTTGTGCAGTATTTTAGGGTTCTAAACCCTATTATACATCAAGATAAGTATTTACTTCATTAATTTAATTATGTCTTTGATTATTTGTGTGTATGCTTGCATGTTCTCCATGTCCGGCTAATTTATTTGTGTGTTTGCTTAGGGAATATGAAACTTAATTATTGAATATTGATTGGTTGATACTTATCTTAGTTGACTAATGATCTAGAGTGCGCTAGATTATTCGTTGTGTACTTAATGCTTGACTTTTCTTTGTGAACTTTAGAATATAATTATCTAGGTAATTGTAGGATAAAGTATTCAAGGACAACCGTAGAGTAGGCGTCTATAAATCACTAGAGGATTTGTAAACAAGACCCTTTGGTAATTTCAAAGAGTTAGGGAAACAAGCACGCCCTATAGCCTTAGAATCACAACGCAACTAGGAATAAGGACGTGACAAATCAACCATCAATAGGAGATAATTAAGGAGTAGTAAAACCTAAGTAAACATATCTTTAAACTATCATACGAGTACACATCAATTAGACATAGACTATCACAACCTTAGCTTAGATAATTAGATAATAGTAGAGTAATCGGTAGCAATACCAACCCCCCAAATCCAATACCCGAGATTCGTACCTTTTCAATTTCTAAAAAAAACATAAAAAGATAAAAAATAATCTTCCTCAACCTCAACCTTAGCGTAGTAACTTCTCACTAGCATTCCTATTCCCCTAGAGAACGATATCAATACCCGTGGCTTACCCTAATTACTACACTACAACGATTAGGTTCACTGCCTAGGGTGTTATAAAACTTGCTCGAAGAAAAGGAAGTTTCCTTGACCCCGAACGACGCGTGTAGCGTTATCAGTGCGTGAGGAAGAAAGCATGAACCAAGACGAATCGAAACCAAAATTCTCACACCCTTCGCCCAAGGGATCACGACCACAGCAGCCAAAACCCACGAACAACACTTATTCGAACCAAAACCACGACCAGTAGCCTTCGAACCAACCCACTACCAATATCTCCTTTGCTGCCATGCCTTGGATCGAAAAAAATCAGGAACAAAAATGTAAGGTGCCGTCACATTGTATGTTTATAGGTTTTTAGTATGTGATTTAAATATGTAATTGGAGGTTACAATATGAGAAGTAAATGGGATGAGTTCAACAGGCTTAGCTGAGTTGGCCACCTTGGAGTCCTTAGGGGCTCTTGGGGAGGGAGGTCTTGAGTTCAAATCCTGCAAGGGGTTTGAATGAGGGATTTTCCTTCAAGGTAGTCCTTTAATGAAGGGGTTTGGGCCTTGTAACCCCAGGTTCGAATCTTGGAAAAGGCAAGGGTTTACCCCTATTAATTGTCGTGCCTTCGGGCAGATTAGTAGGGGGTTTTCCCCCCATCGGGTATTTGAAATAGGCATTTCCGCTTCGAGGGAGCTCTCTAGCGCGGAGCCGATTTAGACAACGTAGTCTAGACCTCCCGCTGTCGAACCGCGACACGAAGCACTTAATAAGAAATTCACCTTTCAAAAAAAATAATAAAAATGGGATGTATATGGGGGATACTCGGCTGAAATCATGGGGGAATTAAATGACCAATTAAATTTCTCTATTTTCCAAATTTTACACATGTAGTTGGTCCATATTGTGTACAAGTTTCAATATCATTTGGTCCATAGGAACCTTTAACGTGTGACATGCATCTTAGACATAAGTGTGACGATTTATTTATCTCGAATTTGTTCAAGTATTATTACGTTGGCAACAATGCGGATTAATGTATGATAATTGTTTCATGAGTTAAGTTAACTTTACAGTTAATGAGCTTGAAGTATTATGCATATTTTACGTATTTAATAAATATTTGATCCAAGGGGTATAATAGTCATTTAACACGTTTGCGATTTCTAGGGTTTTACAAGTTACATGCTAACAAAACAAACCGATATTAAACAACCACTCCAAAACTGGAACCATAGGTGCTCCTATACACAAACACAAACATAATTATAAAACACTAATTATCGATATACAAACACAACATGCGAAAGCTAAACTATATACATAAAGATGACCATGTCTACGAAAATACCATATACGAACTATTACAACGTACACATCAAACATGCATGACTATAAAAAAATTACAAAATTAAGAAACATAATAAAAACAAAAAACAAAAAATAAGCTATTTGTTTTTTATTAGATAAAAAATACCTTATTAAAAATTTTAGAAAAAACCCGCGCGGACATTATAGCTAGTATCAACTATTGGATCCTTCGTTCGAATGGTTAGGCGTTTGGTTTGTGGTCGTAGAGACCCGAGTTTCATTCCTGCCAAGACTAATTTTTGCATACTAGACGAGTACCCGTGCATAGTAACGGAATTTTATAGCAACAGATCGTTTTGTGTTAAGAAATATTTATGGGTTATAAACAAAAAATAATTCAAGTTTGAAGATTTGGGGATTAAACATATTGTTTTGAAACCCGGTTCGACCCGGGTGGTTCAACCGCACTACTACACAAAAGGCTATAAACACCCCCTAATAAAGACCGGTTATAAAATAACTTGTTTATATGGTCAAAAATTAGCGGGCATGGGCTACATAAGACTGGTTTTCTAGAAAATGGCCGGTCTCTAAAACACAAAGTACATAAAAACCGGTTGTATTGAAGAAATCCGTTTGTATGTATAGTCAAAGACATTGGTTTTCATGAGAAAGACTAGTTTCTCAGTGTTTGTATTATCAAAGCCCCGTTTTTACATTAAAACCAATCTCGACTCCTTTTTTCTAATGCTCGCCAACGATCCCCCTTTTTTCATTTCCCCCTTTTTCTTTTCATTTTCATTTGAACATTTTCATTCTTTTTTTGGGATTACTCGTCTTTACAACCAAAAAAGCCCCAATTCACTTTTCACAAACCCTCTCTCTTTGCTACAATGAAGAGCAGAAAAAGAAACCCACCAAAATCCATTTGTAGGATTATCCTAAATCTTTAAAGTTCCACCATTAATTTAGCTCTTTAACCTTAGGAAACACAAAATCATTCACACAAAAAAATGGTTCACGGTTTGAATATCTTTCGGTTGAATTGCTATAAATTTTTTCACTTAATATTTGTGGGTAACCACTCAATACTATTTATTTAGCATTGAAATGGCATATATTTGCTTCTAAAATAGTTAAATTTAACACCATTTCTTTTTTATTTAGGGCTTCTTGGATCTTATTTGGGTGGACAATGGCTAAGGTAAATAATCTACAATTATAAATATAATTGATAGGTTGTATAGGGGTGTTTGGGTGTGTACTTGTGTTATAGTGAATCAGGCTGTTGTCTGCTTCATTTGTGATTATGGAAAAGGGTGAGGTCTGGTTTATAGGGTGAGTTGTATAGGGGTGTTTGGTTGTGTACTTGTGTTATAGTGTGTGTGCTTGATTTGCGATTATGGAGAGGGGTGAGATCTCGTTTACTGGGTGAGTTGTATAGGAGTGTTTAGTTGTGTATAGCGATGCAGTCCAAAGGATACCTGTTAAGTTGGCAATAATAGTGAGGTAGTTTTATGTTAGGCATTACAGTTTAATTTTTTTCTTTATACTCGTGTTTTTTTATCCCATGTTTACTAAGTTTATTAAATTTAAACATGTTTATTGGTATAAAGCTTTTTTGTTTTCACTCCACATGTTAAATTAGTTGAATATTTTGTGGTTACGTGTAAATTAGGGTCGCAATATTTAATATGTGTCAACCTTTAACACTTGAGATTCACAAGTGTATTAGTACAAATACGTAACCAATTCCCAAAAATTTAACGATTCAACATAGTAAGAGTGCTTAATATTCTCTATCTTTCGTATAATTATTGACAATGATTCTAGTTGTCATTAGCATCATTGTATTTCACTTAATCACTTTTTTGGTAACTATACCGAGCGTAAACATTTTGTGAATGTGACTGAGATATTGATGCAAAAAGCACCACTTCATAAGTTACATGATTTATGAAGAAAATAGTGTGTTTCCATTAGTGGTTTACTTCACATAATTTAAACCAGATAGCATGTTTTCATTAGTAGTTGATAGCTGATCTAGTTTTCTGTAGTCAAAGAAGGGCGAAAACATGATGTTCAGCGGTCCTTCTCATGAAAACAATTCACAGCTGTTTATGGGTGCATACTACTTAGGTACCTTTAATTAGTAACCATGTGATACTTATTTTTCTATTTTTTGTTCTATACCAACTTCTTTCACAGGTTGATTGGAAAGCAGATTCACCTAATAATTTGGTGATACTAAAGAAATCGACAAGTACCCTGGCTCGTTAAACGTGGACAACAAGCCACAAGGTTTCGGTATGGATCATATTTATATACAGAGTAATTCGTTTCAGACCAAAATTTTGGTGCTTTAGGTGCAGAACTATTGTGAGGCTGTTAAATTTCATAGCACAAATAACACCCGAGACATCGGCTAACCAAACATCATCATTTAAGTCAGAAATCTTAGCATGCATGAGAGACATGTATCATTATGCTCGCAGCTCAGGGTTGCATGTACTTGAATGTGTTATGGATGTTGCTCTTGCTGCTGTCAAGAGGGAACAACTTGAAGAAGCTAGAAACATATGTGCCCTGTTCATATTTTCTTTTAGGATGGTATTATTTCAATACGATGTATCCAATAATCATCTATAGAGATCTTACAAGTCATATGTCTATATATGTTGTAGATTCTTTCGTTATACCCCTAACTTCAACCTCTTGTGGCAGTTATGGGTTGGGATCTTTTGCCTGCAAAACAGATATAAGGAGGAAGTTGTTGCAGCTTTTATGGAATTAGACGAGGTATAGTTTCTATTTTCCCATTTACCCTTATATATTTTTAATTCAATATGACTAAGTTGATTAACTGGAAATCTTAAACATCAAATACAACTACCTAATTCTTCCAGGTGACTTGTGTCAAACATCTCCATGACTTTCTATGTTACCAGCTTGATCTAGCTTCCTTTATTGCATGTGTCAATTCTGGGAAATCATGGAGACTAAAATCATCATTACTCTTGTCTAGAAAAGCGAATACAGAGCTTGAAAACAAAGATTCACAGTTGGACCCGTTTGTTGAAAATCTTGTCCTAGAACGGTTATAAACCCATAGTCCCCTTCGAGTAAGTTGGTATATGTTTTTGATCATTTGAGTCACTTATTAAATAGGAATTGTACATCAAGATGAAAATGGTTTAAGTTGTGAATGACTTGCTATATGCTTCCTACGTTCATGGTCTTTTTTTTTTGAGTTTGTACTTCGCTAAGTATTTTCCTTGTTGCTATTAATTTACACTTAGGTGTTAATTGTGTTCTTTTTAACATATATGTTTTATTTGATGTAGTTCCAGACATAAGATTCCAAGACACTATTGAGCTATTTAGCATGCAACTGATAACATCTAATTTAGCGGCCTGGAAAAGGTAGTGTACAATCTCTTCTTGGTTTCTAAAATCGAGGCTAAGCCGTAGTATATGTATTATTTACTACTCCATCATATTTATTATTTTCATCCAATTTCCCTTGTTTGAGTATCACATGATGAAAGATGTTGAACTTATGCACATGCAATATGCCATGGAGTCTACTGTTCTTGTTCTTGGAGCTATGGGGAATAGCAAGACCTATGAAGTAAAAATCTACCAAATTGTAGTATGTTACTTGAAAGACCCCAGAAATCATTTGAAGGCTATCAACAACATTCCACACAAGGTTGTCTATTCTCCCGTTTATATTATTAAGCTAAAATCATCAATACCGTTCTTCGTATTTACCCTTTATTCTCACCAGAAGTGGAAATTTGATCCATTATGGTTTATTTCTAATGGGTCAAATGAGTCAAGTCAAAGAAATAGTTAAAAGGTAACAAATGTTAAATGGGTTGAAGGTTACCCAGAGTGTCTTTTTAATGTTTATATCCTTCTATGTAAATTCAAATAAAAAATTTAGATTATTAGTGCAATCTAATTTTTTTTTATTGATCACTTAACACTTAGACCTGGTATTTCCATCTTAAATTTTCACAACTTAGGCTAACCATAACCTTTTTAATGACACAGATAATGATTGTGAACCTTATCATCTCACTTTTACATATGGATGATCTTTCTCACGACATATCGTCATGTCCACCACCTTTGATTCTAGGACATAGATAAAAGTCTAACTAGAAGCTGCTAAAGATGAACCGCCTCATGTACAGGCTGCAGCTGCCCATTAGGTAGAGTTGTGTCACAATACAATTCTCTTAGATACTATGGAACTTAACATTGGGACTTAACTCTTATGATATGTTGTCGAGGTGGCTGTTTCGACCTATTTATTAGATGGTTATGTTAAATCTCTAATTAGTCAAACTAGTAAAATATAGTTCAAATGGAAACATATCACTATATCAGATGGATCAAAAGTATGTTTGTAATGAATAAGTATCTTAAATTTTTTATAACATAAATTTGGATTATAATTGACAACTATCTGTCTTCTAAAATTTTCGCTACCATTCAAAAGTCTATTAACTTGAACTTCTTGTTTTTTTTGTGTAGCTCATTGATTGTCAGAAAAGCCTACAATGAAAAATGAAGAAAGGAAGGATAGAGTTCCACCATGAAAGCATAAGAGGCAATTATTGGATTTCATTACTGTGCATAATAATTTGTAAATGACTAATTTTTGTGACGTAGACCTTGAAAAATTACAGCTTAAAGTTGTTGGTGTGTTATTGTAGTACATGACTTGATATGATAATAAGGAAGTTATATTAGCTAAAATTGTGACTTTATCTTTATAGATTCGGGAAATTCTGAGAAATTGGTATTTTGGTCGATTTTGTTTTATTTTTTTCCATAAAAAGATCTCATAAAGACCGGTTCTAAGAATAAAAAAAGGAGTTTGTTTGGTCTATAATAGAAATTGGTTCTAACAAGAGAACATGTCTCAATGCTCCTATTAGAGATCGGTTGTAGAAACCTGCTTCTTTGTGTTTTAGTTATAGAGATACCCCCTCACAGAGAGTGGTTCCAAAACCAGTCTTAATGAATCATTCTAACCTATCTCTATGACTTTTTTTGTAGCGGTCAAAAAACGGGTCCATTTAAACCGAGTTAACCTGACAGGTTGGGTCAAAAACGGGTCAAATTATACCGGGTCAACCCACCGGGTTTAAAGCGTCCTGGGTTAACCCGGTTTTCGATATGTATTAATAGTTTCCTTTTGAAATATATGTTTTAAACATTTCCTTTTTTAGTTTTAACTTTCTACTTTTTACTTTTTGGTTTTTCTTTTATACTGTATATATATATATATTTTTTGAACGGAAATTGTGGCTACATGGCTTCTAGCCCAGAAGGCGTAGCGAGCCCACACAACCAGGTTGGTCCAGCCCAGAAGGCAATGGCACCCTTTCCTTTACGCACGCGGGAGGAAACCCCTATCGCCCTAGACAAGACTCGAACTTGAGACCTTGCCTAGGAGGGTAAAACCTCCATACCGCTAGATCAGAGGCCCTTTGGTGGTTTTTCCTTTATATATAGTATAGCAGGGTACCCGCGCGTTGTGGCGGCGGGTACCATGTGACGATTAACCAGAGAAATAGATCTCTATGAGACCTGATTCACCAGTTTGTATCGGTATCAATGGGTCTTCTATGGTTCGTTTTCGGATGGCTTTTATTGGTTAGCCGAACCGGTGGCAACTGTAACACCCTCCAAAAATGGTTTGCAGCGGAAGAAAAGGTTTTTGGGATGCTTCTCAATTGGATCATAACACAAAGCGAAAAATAATAGCTTTTTCGTAAAATATTTCATTTATTGTAGTAAAACAAAGTTTACAAAGTTGAATTGTTGCAGAAAAATGGCCCATCAATAAAATGTGGTCCCCATACGTAAATTAGAGTCATCTATGACCATGCCATGCCAATGCCCAAGCGCCTCCAGAGTCTAGCTATCGCCTTTTTAATACCTGAGATAAACATGCTTAAAAGATCAACAAAAATGTTGAGTGATATTCATAGGTTTAGTAAATGGTTGAATACAAGATAAAGATGGTAATTGCTTCGAAGATAATTATCATAGAAAATCAGAGATTATTATGCACTAAGCTTATGACACCAAACTCAAGTGCATACACCTAATTACTGGTGTAAGTAATAAAATTGACTCCCAAGAGGTAATAGCCAATTACCGAAGAGATTAAAATATGGTGCACCCCAGTAATTTCCGATAGCCAAGTCGGGGTCGTTAATTCCCATAGTACTATCCACAATATTTGCGTTCACTCGCAAGTGATTAATGGTTCATGATGAAGGGGTCTTTTTGCTGGCAACTTAGGCTATAATAATAATAATCAGGCAAGCATACATTTTATGAAAAGACTTGTGTTCTAGTTTATAGCATGTATCTCCCTCGCGGGGTTGAAAAACAAGTAAAAGCGAGGCTATGAACTCACCTTAGTCCGAAGCAATGCAAGAATCGATACTATCACAACTAGCATCGGGAAAAGAAACAAAGTGGTATCAAGTGTGGCATTGCACAACGACACAAGAGTACATGCACAACGGCACGTCATCGGCTCAACCTAGTAGTGTACGACTTATCTCAGAATAGGTATCGTAAAGTAAATGAGTTTTCAAAGATAAGTGTTTTAGTTTTCGTGGAATACTCGTATCAATGTTTGTTTAAAAGTATAATATATCGTATCTCAAAAAGTTTATCATTAATGTTTCGTGTGGTGGTAAGAAAACAAGAACTCGATAGGTAACTCACGCCAAATATAACTCACACCATAGTATAATGTTTATCCCAATACATTGTAAGGAATAGTCAAGAAATATTGACCAAGACTCAAGAACTCACGCCAAAGTAATAAGAAATTAAACAAGTAAGGATCAATGGCAAGTAAGTAACAAGCAAGTGATTGGTAGAGTTTCATATATTTACCCGATAATCCCAGATAGTTTAGAGAAGTCAATTAGACTTTATAAGAAAACTCTAATTATAATAACGTTTCAAAATTTTATAAAACATATGTTTGGTTCTTGTCGGGTTTTATATAAATAAAAGGATTTTCAAATAGAAGTATAAGTTTAATAAGTTTTCTATAAATTCCGACATGATGCGTCCGCTTGTACAGTATTTCCGTGTTAATAGACTTTAATGAAAACTTGATTTTTAAAACAATATATCCCGTCAGATTTATAATTAAACATGTGTTCGAGTTAATTAATCCAACCCGTTTCAATAATAACTTAACTAAATAGTTTTAGTGGTTAATCAAATTTTTAGATTATTTATTAGTTATTGGTTTTACCACTTATCATTAGTTTCATCTAATATTTTAGTCCATACGAGTAGAGTCTAATTTATCACCTCCGTCTCGAGTCCAAATAGTCAAATTAATATAATCCAAGCAACAAGTTCAATAGATACCAATGTACGATAAATGTTTGTCTATTAATCTAAGTTCAATCTAATTTTGATAGTTTATCCGTCTTATCCAAATCACGATCCAATTTCAATTTCCGAAACGAACCATTAACACGAAATTAAAATATGTTAGTTCAAAGTTTTATTAATCGAAAGTATTATTATGAATTTAACCAACTTAACGTAACAAGCATTACTCTAGATTAGACCTAACGGGCTCGGCCCACAATCGAGAGCCAAAGGAAACCTTTTATACCAGCTGGGCTTGTGGCCCAGTAAGATCTAAACAAACGGCCCTATTTGGTCTCAAGGACTGCCAACAAATATAAACTATAAAACTTACATAATCCCATATACAAACACATACTCGACAACCAAACGTATCCTATAATTACTACAACTTCAACTTTCAAATAATACAAATGACCACAATGCAGGTAATTTCAGCAGGGTGCGAGCAACCCAAAACGAGACCCGAGACCAACAATTAAGCAAAATAACATAATAAGCCATTCCAATCTCTTCATCATAACATGGTGCGGCTGACGTATGAACGAAATCAACAACAACGTCATAGAAACACCCTTACAATTTTGTTGATTGAACCAAAAGTAACACGAACCCTAGGTGGGTGTGCGACTGAAACTCAGTAAAAAGAAATGAATCAACTAAGCTATACACATTTATACAAGTGTCCTTAACTAAACTGTGACCCAAGCAGGTCGACCTGACTCATCAACATCCTTAGCAGCAACAAGAAACCAAATCTAATCTTACCCAGAAAAAAAGAGAAAATGGTAACAATTAACTCAAATTCAACTCATGACTCATAACGAGTGAAATTCGTACCCAAACCGGGTATAACCCTACATGATTCAAACACACTTAACACCACTTACGGAATTTTCCAAAACCACATGAAACCCCTCTTCAAAGTGATGTTAAATTGTTTTAATTCATTTTAATTTCCACGAAACGCTAACAATTTATTTGAAATCGGTTAGCAATAAATAAAACAAGGAAAACGATTTTATCATATATAGAAGTGGAATGGGTTAACAAAGTTTAGGGGTCTGTTGTGTACATATAGTTAAGTGTAGGGATGTAGTTTGTACATAATTAGTTTTAATTGTAATTAGAGAGGGAAAGTCTGTTTAAACCTCTCTTTAAGTATCTGTATCATTCATTCACTTTCAGTCAATCAATCCAACAAACTTTCCCCAAATCCTCTCATTTCGCTGTGTGTTTACTGTGTGTTTCTGTATCTTGTTGTTCTAGTTCACATGGTAATAACAAGATTCACCTCATATCAATCACTAAATTCGTGTCTCAATTCTGTTACAATTAGTTAGATCGATTCTTGAGATCAATTCTTGATTCTCAATCAATCCAATTGATTGATTACTGTGTTAATTGATTCAATTTCAAGTATGCTTCTGAGTTGTTGTTAATTGTGCTTTCGCGATTGTAACAATGAGTCCTGCTAGTAGTAATTCAGTTCAAGGAGGTGTTGACATTAGTATTGTGCAAAATCCATTGTTCTTGCATCCTTCAGATGGTCCTGGATCACTTTCCATTCAAGAAAAGTTGGTAGGTGCTCAGAATTATCGTTCTTGGAGGAGGTATGTGGAAATTGCTTTGTCAACAAAGAGGAAATTAGGGTTCATAAGAGGTACAGTTCCTAGATCTTCTGATCTTGCTTTGTCTGAACAGTGGGAAACTTGTAATAATATGGTGATAAGTTGGTTAATGTCTTCTGTGTCTGAGTCTATTGCTAAGTCAATCATGTTCATTGGAACTGCTTATGAGATTTGGAGTCAGTTGGAAAAGAGGTTTGCACTGAGTAATGGATCAAGAAAGTATAAATTGAATTGGGAAACATATGATATTGGGCAGGCTGGGCAACCAATCAGTGAGTATTATACAAAAATGAAGTGTGTTTAGGAAGAATTGGACTCCGTGAATGTGTTGCCTAGGATTTCTAATGTTACTGCTGAAATAACTACTTTCTTGAATGCTATTCATACTCAGAAGGAAGAGCAAAGACTTTTTCAGTTTCTCAATGGTCTTGATGAACATTTTTCAGCACAAAGAAGTCAATTGTTACTTAGTTCACCATTGCCAAGTGTAGAATCTGCTTATGCATTGCTTCAACAGGAAGAATCTCAAAGGGAGGTGTTTGGTAGAACTTTGGATTCTCCTATGGAGTCAACTTCTTTGTATACAAGAACTGAGAATAAGGAGAAGTGTAGTATATGTGGTTATAAGTGGCATCCATCAGACAAGTGTTGGGAGAAGATAGGTTATCCTGTTTGGCATTACAAGTATAAGCATAATCAGGCTAAGAACAAAGGTAAGAGTGTGGTTAAACAAGGAGGGAATCAGCCAAGAAGAACTATTGCTGCAACTGCTAAAAAATTTGGTCACATTATGTTTACCTCCAAGCAATTTGAGCGGCTTATGAAGAGTTTGCCTCATTTCAATTCTGCTGATATAAAGTATTCTACTGACACTGATGAAGAACTTGACAATGAGTTTGTGGCAGGTATATCGTGGTACTCTTGTTTGTCTTGTTCTAAAATTGTTATTCATGGTTGGATAATTGACACTGGTGCCACAGACCATATGACACCTCAAGTCACAGATGTGTTTGAGTTGCAAACACTCAATTTTAAACCACAAATAACTCTACCAAATGGTCAAACTTCACATATTTCTCAAATTGGGAAGGTTAAGCTTAAAAATGGAATTATGTTGAAGGATGTGTTAGTAGTTCCCACCTTTAAGTTTAGTCTTCTATTTGTGACCAAATTGACAGAAGATAACAATTGTTTTGTCTCTTTTTATCCAAAATTCTGTGTCATCCAGGACTTGACAACAAGGAAGGTTCTGGGTCTGGGTAAGAGAATACATGGTCTCTATCATCTGCTTAATATCCCTCTTGATCAAATTCACTCCAAGCTGCAATCTATGGTGGTAACAGCTATGGAAGATTGTAGTCTGTTTTCAATTTTCTCAAATACTGTCAATCATAATAAGCATGCTGCAAGTGTATTTTCAAATTCATATACTTTGTGGAATCATAGATTAGGACATTTGTCAAATTCTAATCTCAAACATGTACCTTGTGATTCCCTGTCAAAACTCAATTCTAATTTAGATGTGTGTCTTTCATGTTCTATGGCAAAATTTACAAAATTGCCATATTCATATAGTGAGTCACATGCTGATGAGCTTTTTCATTTGATACACATTGACATATGGGGACCATACAAAGTTCCTACCAATGGAAAGTTTAGGTATTTTCTTACAATTGTGGATGATTATAGTAAAGCAACTTGGACTTATCTCTTAGTTCAAAAGTCAGAGTCACCCAAAGTTTTGACTACATTCTGCAAGTTTGTTGAAACACGGTTTGAGAAGAAATTCAAAGTAGTTAGGTCTGATAATGCTCTAGAATTTCTAAAGGATCACTTGGTCCTTATTTCATTGATCAAGGGATAGAACATCAAACTTCATGTGTGGATAGGCCACAACAAAATGGTAGAGTGGAGAGGAAGCATAGGCATATTTTGGAAGTGGCTAGAGCCCTAAGATTTCATTCTCATTTGCCATTGGAATATTGGGGTGATTGTGTCCTAACTGCTACATTCCTCATAAATAGAACACCTTCATCAGTTCTACATCACATGACACCTTATGAAGTTTTGTTGAATAAAAAGCCAGTGTATAGTCTTTTAAGAGTATTTGGATGTTTAGCCATGGCTAGTAATCCTGATAGAACTGCTGATAAGCTCTCTCCAAGAGGTGTTCCATGTCTTTTCTTAGGCTATCCACAACATCAAAAAGGCTACAAGTTACAAAATCTTCTCACCAAAACCAGATTTGTGTCCAAAGATGTGCAGTTTTATGAAGAAATTTTCCCTTATTCCAAACCACACATGCTTAAGTTGCTACAACCTCTTCCTTCATCTACACCTCAACCAACTCATTGGTATGATGATTATGTGACCACAACTGTTCCTAATGAGTCTACCACACCAAATTCTGAACCTGTTCCAAATCCTATTGCCGCAACACAAATTCCTAAACATGTACCAATACCACCACCTCCTGAAAATGCACCTAGAAGGTCATCCAGAAAAACCACAACTCCTCAGTGACTACAAGATTATGTCACTCCCACTATTCCCAAAGCCAACCAAGTATCAGTGACTCATGTTCAATCTCAATTTCAAGTTTTTCTTGCTGCACTAATAGCACAAGTTACTCCTACTTCCTTTAGAGAAGCCATTAAAGACAAAGACTGGTGCTTGGCTATGAATGATGAGTTGAGAACTCTGGAGTTGAATGACACTTGGGAAGTCACAGAATTGCTACCTTCCAAGAAATCAATTGCTTGTCACTAGATTTTTAAAACCAAGTTAAAAGCTGATGGTACTGAAGACAGGAAGAAAGCAAGGCTAGTAATAAATGGAAATAGGCAAAGGAAGGGTGTGGATTATGAGGAGACTTTTGCACCAGTGGCTAAAATGGTTACTGTTAGAGCATTACTTGTTGTAGCTGCCATGAAGAATTGGGATGTGTGCCAAATGGATGTCTCAAATGCATTCCTTCATGGTGACTTGCTTGAAGATGTGTATATGAAACTACCTTTAGGCTACACTGGTAAGGGGAAGCCTGTTCAAGATGTTCCTAAGTCTACCAAGGTCTGCAAGTTAAAGAAATCATTGTATGGGCTCAAGCAGGCACCAAGACAATGGTTTGCCAAATTGTTATCTGCTCTAGTATCTTTTGACTATGTTCAATCAAAGGCAGACTGCTCACTGTTTGTCAAGAAGAATGAGACATCTTTTACTGCAGTTCTAGTGTATGTTGATGATCTCTTGATCACTGGAACTCATGCAGAAGAAATTCAAGCTCTAAAGTCTCAATTGAACTCTCATTTTCACATGAAAGACTTAGGACCTCTTAGTTATTTTTTGGGATTGGAAGTGTCAAGAAGTGAGCAGGGTATTTTCATATCTCAAAAGAAGTATACTATGGAGTTGTTGCAGGAATATGGTGTTCTTAATTCAAAGACTTACAAGTTGCCAATGGATCAACATGTGAAGCTTCAAGCTGATTTGGGTACTCCTCTACCTGATCCTGAAACCTATAGAAGACTTATTGGCAAGTTAATCTACCTTACCATTACCAGACCTGATATTTGCTTCACAGTACAAGTGTTGAGTCAATTTATGCAGCAACCAACTTCAGTGCATATGCAGGCAGCTAAACATTTGTTGAGATATCTTCTTAATAGTCTAGGTCAAGGTGTTTTACTGGCTAATAGTTCATCTGTCCATCTAACTGCTTATTGTGACTCTGATTGGGCTAGCTGTCCAATGACAAGAAGATCTACAACAGGCTATTGTATACTGCTAGGTGATTCACCCATTTCATGGAAATCTAAGAAACAGAATGTTGTTTCAAGGTCATCAGCAGAGGCAGAGTATGGAGCTATGGTTCTAACCTGCTGTGAAGTTACATGGTTGGTCAGTTTATTGAAAGACTTGGGTATTAAAGACTTAGGTCCAGTTGATTTGAAGTGTGACAATCAAGCTGCCATATACATTGCTGCCAATCCTGTATTTCATGCCAGCACTAAACACATTGAAGTGGACTGCCACTATGTTAGAGATCAAGTTAATTCTGAAGCAGTTCATCCATCCTATGTTACCTCTAAAGCTCAAGTAGCAGATGTCTTTACTAAAGTTTTACCTGTGGATCAGCATCATCATCTTCTACACAAGTTGGGAGTTCCAGCTTCTTCTCACTCTCAACTTGAAGGGGAGTATAGAAGTGGAATGGGTTTACAAAGTTCAGGGGTCTGTTGTGTGCATATAGTAAAGTGTAGGGATGTAGTTTGTACATAATTGTAACTAGTCCAAAACGTATCTTGTGTACTTGTGTCCTCTTCATTGTTATTCCAATCCCACGGTTTCGTTTCCATAAACTTTACATCCCTACTAACATGTTTCTTCTTTCCTATTGGATCATATAGCCTACATGCTTTTGATCCTTCTTCAACTCCTAAGTAAATCATTGGTATGTTTCTATCATCCAGCTTCTTCAAGTGAGGTATTGATATCTTAGAATAAGTTGTGCATCCGAATATTCTTAGGTATTCCAGATTTGGTTTTCTGTTGTAGAGGGCTTCATATGGTGTTTTATCTTCCAGGGCTTTTGTAGGTACCCTGTTAAGTATGTAAATGGCGTGTCTAACTACTTCCACCCAAAAAGTTAAGGGTAACTTCATCGCTTTCATCATACTCCTAGTAGTTGATAACAGTGTCCTATTTCTCCTCTCTACTACACCATTCTGTTTCGGTGAGTATGGTGTTGTCAATTGTCTTGCTATTCCATTCTCCTTACAGTAATTGGTGAATTCATTTGATGTAAATTCACCTCCTCTATCAGTTCTTAGCATCTTTATTTTCAACTTCAACTTCAATTCAATCTGCTGTCTAAATTCTTTGAATGTGCTGAATGCTTGATCTTTCGAAGTTAGAAAGTAAGCCCACATGAAACGTGTGCAGTCATCTATTAATAAAAAGATGAGCTTCTTTTTAGAGTGTGTGGCTGGACTTATGGGACCACAAAGATCTCCATATACTAAGTCCAACGGGTTCTTTGATCTGAATTTAGCTTGATTTGGAAATGGTGTTCTAATGTGTTTTCCTAATAAACATGCATCACAGATTTTTCCTACATGATTTATTCTTGGTATTCCATCCACTAGACCCTTTCTTGTCATCTTGTTGATAACGTCAAAGTTTAGATGACCTAATCTAGCATGCCATAACCATGCTTGATCATCTACGTTTGCTAAGAGACATATAGGTGCTTCTATAATCTAATACTGTAAAGTCGATTCTTAGATCGTTCTACTTTCATCAACAACTTCTTGTTCTTGTCATAAAAAGTCAGTATGTTTCCATCCATGATGATCTTACAACCTATTTTAGTGAGTTTTCCTAGACTAAGTATGTTGCTTTTGAGGTTTGGAATGTAGTAAACGTCTGAAATCATCTTCTGTTGTAGGTTTCTACATCCTAATAATATTGAACCTCTACCCTTTATCTCCACATACGATCCATCTCCAAAATGAACGCGTCCAGTGATGTTTTCGTCAATATCCTTAAAATGGCCTTTGGTGCCCGCCATATGGTTACTTGCACCATTATCTAAATACCATATGCTAGTATCTGTTGTAGCAGATTTTCGGGGTTGCACTTGTTCTTCATTTAACAAGATTTCTTCAGTTTCGTGTGTAGCCATTAATAATGATGGTTCATCGTCTTCTAAGATAAGGTTTGATTGTTCCTGAGTTGTTGGTGGGTTTCTACAGTCTTTCTTGAAGTGTCCATGTTTCCCGCAATTGAAAATTTTAAACTTCTTTTTATTCCACTCACCTTTATTCTTATTGTGAGTTGAATTTTCTCCATTCGAGTTATACTATTTCCTTTATTTTGCCAATTTCCTCGTGAATAGTTTGATCTACCTCTATATTTGGTAAATCATTTCTTGTTTCTAGAGTTTTCGCATTGTGCGAATAATAGGTTATCTTGACTTTCTAATTGTCCTCCCTTTCGGAGTTTTATTCTCTCCTCGAATGCCTTAAGTCTTCCAGTGATCTCATCTAACGTAATGTCTTCAAGATCATTCGTCTGTTCTATGGATGCTACAATTTGAATGAACCTATCTGGTGTGGAATCTAATAGTTTTCGTACTAAAAGTGATTCATTCAAAGCTTTTCCTAATTCTTTAGCCTTCGTGGCATAGCCGTTTAGTTTGGCTGTAAATGCATCCACTGTTTCATATTCCTTCATCTGAAGGTTCTGAAATCCAATCATCAATGATTGTAACTGTGCTTGTTGCGCTTTCTCTTCTCCAACGTGTCTCTTTCTTAATGAATCCCATAATTCCTTTGCCGTTTTGCAACTTGTTGCTTGTAAGATCACATCTTCTGTCAATGCTTGATATAGGAAGGCCGTCATTGCCTTATCCTTCTTATCATCTGTTGGGAATTATGTGAAAGTCTGATTATGCTGAACTTAATGCCGAAGTGTTTCTACTGAAGTGAAGTGGATTCTGCCGAAGACTTATTCTGCTGAAGAATAATAGTGATTAGTTTGATTCTGCGGAAGTGTTTATTCCGTGTTTAGTTTATTTAGTGTGGATATACATGAGCTTTATTAGGAAGTGATTGTGTATATCTTATTTAGTTTTATGATTATACGTTTCTTGGAAAACGGTTTAGTGATATTGTTTAGGGTTCCTTATCTATAAAAGGAACACATTAGAAAGGTTTATGTACCGATTGGAAAAACTCAGTTTTAGTTAATATAAAGATCCATAGAGGATCAAGAAGTTCTTAGTTATTTGTTACTTGTGTTTATATTCCGCTGATAAACATTAGTAGTAGAGATTGTCTTTTATTGTGCTTGTGATTACATAGGCATATATAACGATCCACGAGCTCAAGATCTATCAAGGTCTGTGTCTGTTTCAACAAGATCTATCAAGGTGGAGTTTTGGTTGTTGGTGAGTTCAGTATCAGCATCTGAACCAGGCATGATGTTTTGTTATGGTTGTATGGGTGTTTAGAAAAAGCTTGTCCTTAGTATCGTAGAGACTCTCACGAGGCTCTGATACCACTTGTTGAAACAGACACAGACCTTGATAGATCTTGAGCTCGTGGATCGTTATATATGCCTATGTAATCACAAGCACAATAAAAGACAATCTCCACTACTAATGTTTATCAGCGGAATATAAACACAAGTAACAAATAACTAAGAACTTCTTGATCCTCTACGGATCTTTATATTAACTAAAACTGAGTTTTTCCAATCGGTACATAAACCTTTCTAATGTGTTCCTTTTATAGATAAGGAACCCTAAACAATATCGCTAAACCGTTTTCCAAGAAACGTATAATCATAAAACTAAATAAGATATACACAATCACTTCCTAATAAAGCTCATGTATATCCACACTAAATAAACTAAACACGGAATAAACACTTCCGCAGAATCAAACTAATCACTATTATTCTTCAGCAGAATAAGTCTTCGGCAGAATCCACTTCACTTCAGTAGAAACACTTCGGCATTAAGTTCAGCATAATCAGACTTTCACATAATTCCCAACATCATCTACTTGCGTGTTATCCTTAGGTTCTATCGTGTCCCATAAACCTTGTGCTTCCAGTATAACCTTAATTTGTATAGTCCAAACTGTGTTGTTTGTGGTTTGAGTTTAGGGCATTGATACTGTGCCATTGGGGTTACGGGTTTTGGTGTTGTGTTGGTATCGTCACCAGGCATTTTGATAGTGCTTATGATCTTTACTTTCTAATTCGTATGGGAATTCTAACTTAGTATGGTATTCTTAATACTACGGGAATAGAAATAGTTATCCGAGAATCTAATAGTACGGGATCAAATAAAAAGTTCTCGGGATTTACTAATAATATAAAATAACGATCTATACTATCTAAAGTATAAAGAAATCCAAAGTTTGAATTGTTGTGTTAAACACAACCGTATTCCCACTTGTGTGTCGGTACTTGAGTGTTATACCAACCACGTTCTTTTCTTTCCCCGTCTTATACTTCTATGTTGTCCTTTCTTTTGTGTCGACTTGGTTTCTCAGCGTACACCCTAGACCTTCTTTTGTCTCGGCTTCTTTCTCCAAAAAAACCTAATGTGTCCTTGGCCCCAATCAAACTATGATGTTTGTTGGTGTTTCGTTCCAAGTTCTTCGCAATACTTCTTTTCTCACAAATACCTCTCGGTATCTTCACCAAAGAAATTCGATTGCTTTTTGTCTTCACTAATACCCTACAGTATTATCCCAACGTCTAAACAAATGTGAGATTTGTTTTTCGTTCTGCTGTTGCTTGTTCCTTTTCGCGTTATACCACAATACTTCCTTATTCTTTCTTAATTTTCACACCGTATCTTCAACAACTTCTCAATACCCATCGGTATTCTATTTGCAAACAAGTGATCAGCCTGTTTTCTTCTTTGTTATTTGTTGTTCTCGTATTGCTAAACGCCTCTAAAAAAACAATCCTTGATTGTCTTGTTTGTCTCGGTATACCTTATAAATCTTCAAGCAACGCCTTTTGTTTCTTCTTGTATATCTCGTATATATACAAGGTACTTTCTTGACGTCTATAACTCTTCTTGTCACGTTGTATAGTGACAGAAGTTTCTTTCTTCTCCTTTGTTGTCGTGTGCAAGACACCAACAAAGTCTTCAAACAATTGTTCTTCTTCTTTTGATTTTTCCTATCGCGTACAAGTATCACAACAGAAACAAGGCCACCACGCTGTTTGGTGTCCTCCCGTTTGCAATTTCAACCCTTAGTTATCCAGGCAACGTATATGAAATATATGGCGCGTGTTCTTCTTCCTGAAACAAAGTTTCAGCGTCTTCTTTTGGTTTCTGGTTTTCCTTTGTCTCATTAAAATGGTTTCTGGTTTTGATGGTGTAACGAGGCAGTGGTAAACAAAGGCTCTTGATGCCAAATGCTGGTCCCAAATATGTGAGTCGATATGAAATGCAAACAATAAACTTGAATAACTAAAATCGTCTTACTATTACATTGTTCCATGTATGCGTATATATATACTGAACGAAGGGACATAACCCAACCGTTGTGATGTTTCAGTTTATAACCGTTTCTAACCTTTTATAACTATAAAACGGTTATGTAACTAACTATCATAACTACCTATAACCGCTTGGCGGTTGAAAACTATATAACGAGCAAGTTTGGTCCTTGCTGTTTGTAGCAATGTCGAGATTATAGTTTACAGATTGAAGTTGGTGGTTTTGTTTAAGTTGATCGAAGTTAGTGGTTTTGTTTAAGCTAAACAGCACATCAGAAGCACCAACAAACATATTAGTGAAAATTAGCCTAAACACACACTCATAACTAGTTTTATATATGTAAGATACTAATAGATGTGTTTTGCTTACATGAACCATAACTAGTATAAATAAGATGTGTTTGGCGTTTTCATACACGAGTAAAAAGGATTTTGGTTGACTTGTTGCCAAGTTCCAACATAGAGCTTCGCAACCAAAAGTTGCATATTTTACTCATTTTCCTGCATCTTGTAGTTGTTTCTGTCATTTGTTAAGTCCGGCACTATATTTGTGTTACCCAATGTTCATGATGCATCCCTTTTATGTCTCTGATTAGTTATAGACTTATAGATTAGTCTCTTTATGATGCAACCTTCGGAATTCGTACTTGAATAAACTTTTAGTCTTTGTTATAAGTGGTTGGTTGCTTGATACTGCATTCATAGTTTCTTTTTGCTCTGTTGCAATAAGGTTTTCATCATCTGATTTGTGTCATATTGTATGCATGAAACAAAATCAAACTAGCTGGACATTCACTTTTGCGGCGCCTCAACAATTTCTCGTCCGGAATGCTAAAATCACAACAGGAGACTCCCTGCAACAGTTTCTTGACCCAGATCTGCTCTTTTATGTAATCTAGATGTGGTAGTTTTGACCCATTGGTTCATAACTGGGTGAATTTGGGTTCTGTTTATTTCACTAATTGTCCGAATGGGTAAATTAAAAGATTCAACTTGAAAGGTAACAAGTCAAATGGTTCGAAAGTCACCCAGTTGTATTTTTAATGCATAAAACCTCCTATATTGTATTAGTTTATATAAAATAAAACCTGTTAAATTTATATATTGTAAAACACTTCCTTAATTTGTGTCTTTTAAAGCAAATAAGGACTTTCATACAAATGCGGTCCAATTTGAAAGTGGTGGACAACTCAAGGCAAAACAAGTTATGTGCATACAAGCTTTGAAGGAGAAGAAAGGAGCCTAATTAGGGGACACGATAATAACATCAGTGAAGGAAGCCCAACCAGGCGGAAAATTAAAGAAAGGACAGGTCGTGTATGGTGTGGTTGTTCGAGCTGCCATGCAGAAGGGCCGGTGTGATGGATTGAGGTTGAGTTTGATGATAATGCTGTTGTACTTGTCAACAAGCAAGGTGAACCGATCGGGACCAGGGTGTTTGGCCTGTTCCACATGAGCTCTAGCATCACATTGAGAAACCTGGAGCTGCTCGGTGATGCTCAAATGTACCATCAGTAGCCAAACATGAGTCAAAAACCCGCCCCCTTTCCTAAGCTGTTGCTCATGGTGAAATCCTCTGCAGTGAGTAGCAGCATAAGTTAGCGCGACTTTCCGTATACGTGCTTTTTCCATCTTTTTCAAAGTTAACGTAAGCCTGCAACCATCAAACAGTGCAGATTTGCATCAATCCTCCTTCACTTTACTAGGCAACACTTCAAGAGAATCAACTTCCATCACCTTTAGACATGCTTTAACTTTTTCCGTAATAAGACCTTTTTCTTTGAAAAAATGCATTGCTTCAGCACAGGTGTCACGATACCTGATCATGCCAATACCTATTGGCAACATAACATGGTATGTGACGAGAAGATACGTCAGATAGTCAGATATGTGCTTTCTTTCCATACGACATATATCAATATCAGAACAATCTTGATTGTCAATGATGACGTATAGTCTATATTCGGGTCACGAACCCGATCAAAGCCCGATACTAATAAGCCCTGCACGAACTGGGCTACACCAATAAGTATTTGGGCCCACGAAGGCCCAAGCCCGATGTTATTTATGGAATACGATATCGGATATCTCCTAATTATGGAGATAATCATTCCCCAACCGACTTAGGCGGGATACGCCGAAGGTTGGGGAACACAGAACTAACAAGGATTCCGTGTGTATATAAAGGGAATCCTATCCTTCGTTAAAGGTACGATCTACAAACCCTAACTCTCCTTGAACCCTAAACCGATTACTTACTCTCACGCCGGAGGATAATCGTGGGAGACAATCCCACGATAAGCCTAACGGTGTTTTCTGTTACTTAGTGCGCAGGTCTCAAGAATCAAGATTCAATTGGTACGAGAACCGGAGCCCTAAACAAGGAACGCCCAACTTTTGTATCAACAAGTGGCGCCATCCGTGGGACCAATTACTAAGAACCAAGAACTAGAATGACAAAGCACGGAAATCAGCGATCGCAAACAGATCTTACAGGAAAGAAGCCGCACATCGGATCAGCTTCCAAGCAGACCTCTGGGATAACCAGCGTCGCTAAAAATCAAGGGTTAGGCCCAGACCTGGTCTTCCCAGGCGACTACCACCACCAGTGCAGGAGATCCGCTGCGCACCGTTTTTGCTACTCCCCTTCAATCAGTATTAGAAACTGACCTCTCGAAGGCACCAGATGCACCTGACAGAAACAAGGGCCCGGTAGTAGAAGCAGAAACCCTCACTCTGAAAGGAGTTGCACCGGAACTCGCACCGGGAGATTTCGTATCTCAAAATTACGAAACCTTGGCAGCCCTCATGCAAGAGGAAGCAAAAAAGAGATCGATTCGAAGCCTGCATGCTCGACTCAATTTCGACTCAGAACATGAAACGTCCCCACTGCGTCGTCAGAAGGAGAAGCGCGGAAGGGATAGTCGTCGACCCCCAGTGTTTAACAGAATCGGGAGGAGAGTTGAGGATGATGAGATATCTAACTCGCAGAATCTAGAAGGAAGCGAGGAAGATGAACGGCGTACCAACGTCCACGCCAGGCTTGGTAGCCGCAGAGTTCAGGACAGACTTGGGCGACGACACTCCCTAAGTGAAAGTCCTTCAAGTACAGATTCTGAGGACAGTCGGCGCAAACGCCGAAAAAGGGAAAGTTTGTCCTCTGGTAATTCCTCAGACAATGAGGATAGCGAAACTGGACACTGGAAGCCCAGAAAAAAATATCGTAACCAGGAGGATGAAGATATATCCCTCCCGTGGCGCCGTCAAAAAGTGGATGCGTTCACTCGGCGCATCAGTGATTTCTCAGAAGACAAAAGGAGGCGCATGCCCGCCAACATAAAAACTTATGACGGAACAGGTGATCCTGATGATCACCTAAAAATTTTGAATCAGCCGCTACAATTGAAAACTGGTCACAGCCTGTATGGTGCCACATGTTCAATTCTACACTAGTAGGAAATGCGCGGAACTGGTTCAGCAAGCTTCCACGCAGAAGCATCAATGGTTTTGAAGAGTTGAGAAAGGCATTCCGCCTAAACTTTACTCAACGGAAGAAGTGTGCTAAGAACCCCGTTGAACTCGCCAGAGTCAAACAGCGCCAAGGGGAATCTACAAGAATTTATATGGAGCGCTTCAAAGACGAATGCATACAAGTTAAAGCATGTCCCGAAGTGCTAAAAATCTCAGGGTTCATGAATGGGATCAATAACCCAGAACTCATCAAAAGGTTGAATGACAAGATTCCTCAATCCTTTGATGAACTCATGAAACGAACACAGTCCTTCGTCCAAGGAGAGGTCGCAGCGGCGGATAGCAAGAAAAGCTACTCGAACTACAGATCACAGGAACAACCTGGGAGACAATCCACCGACCGGAGTAGTAGCCGTAATAGGAATTATCACAGCCAGGGGAGCGGGCGGGACAACGACAAGTATATACCGCTGATAAAGACTCTAAAGGAGATACTAGCAACAGAAGGCGCGAATTTCCCGAGACCTCCACCAATGCGCACCCCAGAAGATCGGCGCGTAGGAAGTGGGTACTGCGACTATCACGGACAAAAGGGCCACACTACTAATGAATGTGTCCAGCTGCGCCAACTCAACGACAAACTAGTCAAGGAGGGTAGACTGGACCATTTGGTCAAGAACATCAAAGAAGGGAAAGATAGACAGAAGACTGGGAATAAGAAGGAGGGACCCAAGGATAAGGCTAACACCATTTACATGATACAGTCATGGCAGCGAGTAACCAGGCAAAAGGTCAGCCAGAAGTTTTCCCACGGAAGTGCAATCACTTTCCCTACCTTAACTATGCATAACGCAGTGGTAGAGCCGCTCATCATCGAAATTAACGCGGGGGGTCACGACATCCACCGCATGTATGTTGATGGCGGAGCATCTGCATATATAATGTACGAACACTGCTTCAAGCGACTGCGCCCGGAGATACGCAGTCAGTTGAGCCCGGTCACGACAGCACTGACTGGCTTCATAGGAGAAAAGATATGGCCTATGGGGCAAATACGCTTACTAGTCAGCGTGGGCAATAAAGAACATTCCGCGACTGCCTGGATGGAGTTTATGGTGATCAAATCCCCTTCGCCATACAATGGCATTATCGGAAGACCAGGGATATCAGCCATGTGCGCAGTACCATCTACAGCACATGGGATGCTTAAATTCCCAGTGGAAGGTAGTATTGTTACTCTCTACAACACCACTGTACCATATAAAGAATGTAACACGATTACATGCCAGACGGTACCCATTCCAGAACAGCGCCCAGCCAAAGTTCCAAACCTGAAGGTTGCAATTCATCCTTATTACCCAGAACACGAAATATCAATCGGAGGATCGCTGTCGGACAACGGCAAAGCAGCTGTGTGCGCACTCATGCAAAAGAACTTGGACGTTTTTGCATGGGAGGTAAAGCACATGACCGGGGCACCACGTTCAATTGCAGAACATAAACTGAGAATCCGACAAGGATACTCACCAATACGCCAGAAGAAGCGTGGCCAGGCTCCAGAGCGCACGCAAGCAATCCTGGCAGAGGTACACAAGCTAGTAGAGGCAGGAATCATGCAAGAAGTCTACTACCATGACTGGCTTTCTAACCCAGTAATGGTCAAGAAGAGTGACGGTAGCTGGCGAATGTGCGTGGACTTCACCGACCTTAACAAGGTATGTCCACAAGACTGCTACCCACTACCGGAGATAGACTGGAAGGTAGAATCTTTGTGTGGATACCCACTCAAGTGCTTCCTCGATGCATACAAGGGATACCACCAAATATAGATGGCTAAGGAGGACGAGGAAAAAACGGCCTTTCATACAAGCCAAGGCGTCTACTGCTATACCAAAATGCCCTTCGGCTTAAAAAATGCAGGCGCCACCTATCAGCGATTAGTAGATAATGCATTCGAAAAGCATGTGGGCCGCAACTTGGAGGTTTATAGTGACGACCTGGTTATAAAAAGTTATACTGAGGATGAGTTGGTGCGCGATATTGAGGAAACATTTAGAAGACTCAAAGAGATCAACATGAAGCTAAACCCCAAAAAGTGCACTTTTGGCGCTACAGAAGGCATGTTTCTCGGATACCTAATAGAACCTGATGGCATCAAACCATGTCCAGAAAAAACTAAGGCTGTTATCAAACTTCCTTCACCGCTCACGTTGAAGGAAGTCCAATCTCTCAATGGGAAACTGGCTGGCCTAAACAGATTCGTATCCAAGTCAGCAGACAAGTCACTACCTCACTTTAAGACACTCAAGAAGTGTATAAAAAAGGGAGATTTTCGCTGGACCACGGAGGCAGAAGAAGCCTTCACACAGCTTAAACAACACCTGGCAACGCTCCCCACACTCGTAGCACCCCGACCAGGGGAAGAGTTGATTATGTACTTATCCGCAACCCAGGGAGCAGTAAGCGCTGTGTTACTGACGGATAGGAATTCAGTACAAACACCTGCTTATTTTGTAAGCAAAGCGCTCAAAAAGACGGAGATGAATTACAGCGCAATGGAAAAGTTGGTCCTGGCATTAGTGTTCGCCGCCAAACGGCTGCGCAGGTACTTCCAAGCGCACCCGATAGCAGTAATCACAGACCAACCGATCAAGCAAATCATCTCCAAACCTGACGCATCAGGACGGCTACAGAAGTGGAGTGTGTTACTAGGTGAGCACAACATTTCCTACAGGCCACGAACTGTAGTAAAAGGGCAGATACTAGCTGATTTCATCATCGAAAAGCCAGACACTGATGATGCACCTGCACCATGTAGGGAGGAACTACAAGATCTATGGATCTTGTTTACGAATGGATCTTCATGCGTTGATGGGTCAGGAGCCGGCCTCATCCTCACAAATCCGGAAGGAATGAAATACACTTACGCGCTGCGTTTTGAATTCACAGCAACAAACAATGAGGCAGAGTATGAAGCCCTGATCGCTGGACTACGCATTGCACTTTGAATGGGTGTACGTAACCTAGAAGCAAATGTAGATTCCCGGCTAGTAGCCAACCACGTGTTGGGCAAGTATGTGGCCAAGGAGGAAAACATGATTCAGTACCTCGACAAGACCAAGTCACTAATCCAAGGCTTTGACAGGTTCACCATCAAGCAGGTTCCTAGAGGGGATAATCGAAAGGTGGACGCACTAAGCAAAATTGCATCGACAAGCTTTGCACACCTGTTAAAACAAGTGTTGGTGGAAACATTGAAGAGCAAATCCATCTCAGAGATGGAAACATCTACAGTAATAGAGGAAGAAGGCCCTACGTGGATGACACCGATAACGAAATTCATAAGCAGAGTATTACCCCAGGAGCAGAAGGAAGCCCGCAGGATATGGCGCACGGCACAGAAGTTTGAACTTCGGGACAACATACTATACCGACGCTCCTTCCTGAAACCATGGCTCCGTTGTGTTGGCCCCCTACAAGCAAATTACGTACTGCGGGAAATCCACGAAGGTTCATGCAGCATGCATTCAGGACCACGGTCCGTGGTGGCGCGCGCTTTACGGACGGGATACTATTGGCCCACTAGGCACCGCGACGCGCGGGATTTAATAAGAAAGTGCAACGACTGCCAAGTTCAAAGACCCGTTCCACGCCAACTACAACAGGAGCTAACACCAATTACGGCACCATGGCCATTCTACAAGTGGGGTATCGACATCGCAGGTCCTTTTCCTGTTGCAGCAGGAGGATTAAAGTTCCTCATAGTCACCATAGACTACTTCACCAAGTGGATCGAAGCTAAGGCAGTGGTCACAATCACTGGCAACCAGGTAAAACGCTTTGTCTGGGAAAATATTGTATGCCGCTTCGGGCTGCCTGGGGAAATCATCTCGGATAACGGGAAAAAATTCTGCGACAACCCCTTCAAGGACAGGTGCGAGAAGTTAAAAATCACACAGCACTTCGTGTCAGTTAAACACCCACAAACCAACGGCTTAGTAGAACGGGCAAATCGGAGCCTAGGTGAAGGCATTAAGGCATGCCTGGACAAGCACAAAGGAAGGTGGGTGGAAGAACTATCGCATGTTCTATGGGCGCACCGAACTTCAATCAAAACCAGCACAGGGGACACCCCCTTTTCTCTAGTCTATGGGACAGAAGCCGTCATACCAGCCAAAATTGGGATGCCAGCTATCCGCACTGCTAAAATCAATGTAGCTACCAATGATGATGAGTGGCGTATCGACTTAGACCTGCTGGAAGAAAGGCGCGAACGCGCAGCTATACGTAAAGCAAAATCAAAGTCAAAGATGAAGGGATACTATGATGCTAAAGTACGAAGTGTTTCATTCAGACCAGGTGATTTCGTTTACCGCGCCAATGATGCGAGCCACGCAGAAGACACGGGCAAACTTGGACCGAAGTGGGAAGGACCCTATGAGGTTACCGAAGCGTTAGGAACCGGCGCGTACAAGCTACGAGACATGGATGGTCAGGAACTAATGCGTACCTGGAACATCTGCAACCTTAAGAGGTGTTACCTATAGGAATGGCTACGGCCCAGCGCACGGACACTCCTGCACTTTAGTGAAGTGCCCAATAAATATCCGTGTATTTACTTTTGTTTTACTTAGGCATATGTCTTAGTTATTTTTGTTCATAACAACTTGCAAGTATTAATAAAACGTCGCGGTTTCTAGCTAACTCCGCGACACATTTCAATTTGTTATTTCTATACACTTTATGTCTTAACATTTTTGATCTTTTTGCCTACATGGCGTGCATGCACTTACAAAACCCACGATGGTAAAAGGATGAGTAAACCTACTAAATAACTCGTTGAATAAGAGGGTTGCAAACCCATCAACAGTGGATCATGTATCCTTGTTAAACACCTTGTTCTCAAGACGTTGGAATAAGTTTTTGTACGCATCCCACGATGGGTGCGCAACAACGCATACGATGCACGTTTAACAAATTAGGAATCAAGACACTTGACTCCTTAGAAGTGATATTTACAGTACGCTGCATATCACAACATACACGACTATGATAAAAAGTACTTAGAAATTATGACTTCAGTATACGATGAATCTCATACATGATTATGAATTTCACATATTACCCGCGCTTATACAATAGTTTGCTTCTTAGACAATACGCACGTTTTCTCTGGAAAAACAAGTAATTAAGTGCAAATATTATGAGTAGCAACAACGTTTACCAAAAATAATGTTCCATTAAGTACCATGCGTGCTTACAAAAGGATGTTTACAATACAAGTTACTATCTACATACTATTACAACGTCTAAGAGACGAATTCCCTACGCAACTTGTAGCATCTGCAACCTCATCCAACTTCTTTAATAAATCGAAGTCTTGGCGAGATACCGTAGCAACGCTAACCGGTACCCCGTCAGATCTGGGAAGATGAGCTGCACCAACACCGCACAAAACGGCTTTACCTTTAATCCCTTCCTTTTTAGCTAGTCTGGTAGCATGCGCTTCCAACACTTCCTTCAAGGACATCTCTTTCTCTAAAGCAAAGGGGTTCAGAACATCCCTAGGGTGAGCAAAAATAGGCACTTGAAGCTGAGAGTCATCGGGCTTCAAAAAATAGTCCGGCTGCGCTTCTGCATTATCGGTACGATGGCGCGCTAAAGTCAACCCTTCCATAATAACACTTATAGGATAATCCTGGTCACGCTCCATTTCAGCAATCATGGGAAGCTCTAAGGCCTTCATCCTCTCCATAGCAGCAACCAGGTTATCATAGGACTGCGCATCGTACCCAGGTACCTTTTCAGCAGGTACCTTCAGCAAGTCAACTTCTTGCAGCGCCTCTACAGCCTCCGACTTCCCTCTTGCCAAGGCACATTGGACCACCTCACCAAATGCGTCCACTACCTCCTTGGACTCCAGGGTGCTAAGAGCAGCAAGGCGCAGGCCATGGCTGATAAGCCACCTGCGCTCAGCAATGACAGACATGAGATGGAATATAATTCCTCATCATACTCTAAACTGAGCTTACGCAGCTTCATCTCTTGCGTTTCCAGAGCACTGCTCATAGTGGTACCAAAATCTTCCAACTGTGAGGTCAACGTATCCTTGCCCTTCTCAAGATATTTTATCGCCCAGCGACACGAAGACTTATACCCTGAGGCCTCTGCACGCTCCTAGCTTAGTTGGCTCATCAGCGCCATCTTTTCCTCAGCCTGCTTCTGGGCGTACACACTCAGACTCTCTGCCTCAGCCTTGGCACTAGCCAACTGCGCCTCCAGCGAAGCAATTTTCTATTTTTTTGCGCGACTTGGCTGCCTTCACCAGAAATTTGAGCCTTTAGCTTCTCAACTATTGAAGCTTGATGCGCAGACATCTGCACCAACTCTTCAACCAGTTGCTCCATCGGTGCATCCCCAACAGACAAGTCCTCATCGTTTTGGCTATGCGGCTCGGACCGCGTGGAATGTACAGGACTCGCCCTGGGGGGTGACTCCACAGCCTGTTCAAACCTACATACACAGAAACAGAATTATTAATTTCCACATAAACAGTAGGTGCGCAAAAAGCATTGACGACATTACTTACTGTGGGCCAGAAGTCTTAGCCGAGGGGGGAGGTGACGCAACATCATTGGAGGATGATTCCACAGTGAAGATCACAGGGCGCTTTTTCCTCGATGAGCTCGCGCCATCCTCTCCGAGTGATCTTTTGCGCTTCAGCCCGGATTCTTCCTCCTCTCCTTCCTCTTCTTCCATAGGCTGCGCCACTGCTACGGGTGATGGCTGCGCTACTAGGGATGGCACTATGGGGCTTGGCACGCTTTGCAGCGGCGTCGCTTCCAGTGCGATAGAGGAGCTGGTCCCTGTTTCTCCTATATTCATTTCCAGGGTACGCCCTGTGGTAGCATCCAGTATGGGCTCTTCTCCTTCTTTCAGTGGTCGCGTCCCTACATTCACCTAAATCGGCTTCGCTAGTTGCACAACTGTGAAAAGATCCATCTCTGCGCAACAGAAGACAACAAATACACAGGTTACATAATGTGCAAAAAGGAAAAGAAAGCTCTTACATTAATTAAACAAGGGGATGCGAAGGAACGAGCACCCACCCTGGCCATCAGCGCCTAAGAATATTGGCATCTCATCCGGCATACCAAAGTAATTGCGGCTAATGCCCATATGCACCAAAAATTCTTCAGGATAGGAACTAATGGGGATGCGGTTGCCGTTTATCAGTTCCGCATCCTCCGCGCTATATGATCCAGCCAGGGGGCGCTCATCCCTCGGCAATGTACCCTGGGTGTAGAAATTATAACGCCACGGAAAACGTGTTTCATCTACCCAATGACTCCCTCCAATTTCTAAGCGCATCTAGTTTTTCAGTATAACACTGAAGTTTACCAGCGCGCTTAGCAAAGGTTACCCACCCGTGTGACCATGTCGTGAGATAAAATGCGCGGAATAGATGGATAGTAGGGTTAACTGCCAGTAAACGGCAGTTCACCTCAAAATTGGTAATTTTAGCTGCACCGATGCAGTGCAGCAGGGATAGGTGCAGACTGTAATAATTTAATACGTCGCACAGAAATCGGGATGTGGGCACACGTTGATTCACGAATTCGAAAAACCGTGTGTATACCCCTACTTTCCCTTCAGGGAAGTCCGCAATAGATGCTCGCGCACCCGGAACAACCGGATGCATGTCAAGTGGTATAAAATAATCCGAGGTGAATTCTAGAAGTTCGTTCTCGGTGATATCAGAGGTGAAATCAGATAACTGTTTGACCATGGTATTGTTTTTTTTTACACGCGCACGCGCGGTTACCTTTGGAATAGGCAGTTTTCTGGTTTCCAAATGCAAGGATTCTTAACAATGGCGGATTGAGTTTTTCACTGTGAGAAACACAGTCAAATGAGGCAGATGGTTATATAAGTTTCCTCATCCACGCGATGAGCGACACGTGGATCCCACTATCACCAACATGTGGTTCAGATCACTTGAGGTGACGCTATTGCAGTTACTTTCCCCCGATTTACGAGGCGTTGATTCACTCGGGAAACCAATAATAGAAGTTTGTAGTATGTTGGGTAACTCAAACGTATTAGGTTTGAGCACCGAGATCGTTCCGAACGAGGGTTGAATGGAATTTCCAACTCACGTCGCGATTATCGGGATTTGAATAAGAGAAGGGGATAATATGATGTTATCTAAACTACGGGATAAGGAAAGTAAATGGGATTAAAATCTATGGGGAAAACCTAAGAATTAAGGCAAACTACGCAAATCTATACTAAAATGCAAATACGGAATTAAAACGAAATGCGAATAAAAGCAACTACGTCTAATCTAACTCCTAAAAATAACCTAAAATTACTTTTATACTAAAAATGATATTTGAAAACTATTTATGAATTAAAACTATTTTTTTAAGATTTTTCTGGAATTTATTCAAATTAAAACTAATTTTTAACTTTTAAAACTAATTTAAAATACTAAAAATTCTGAAAATAAAGGGGAAAATTATGAAACTATTTTCTAAAAATCTAAAATAACTCAAAAGACTTTTTAAAACTAATTTTGTATTTTTCTGATTATTTTCCTATTTTCTACAAATTTAAAACTATTTAAATCTAATTTAAATGCTAAAAATTACAAAATAAGCTAGGAAAAATCTAGGAAAATTATTTTTTTGCTTTTTGTATTTATCTTAATGTATGAAAATTGAAAAATTATTTTTTGGAACTTTTTCTGAATTAATTGCAATAAAAGCTATTTAAAAATGACTAAAAACTGTTTTAAATTGAGAAAAATAGCAATAAATGACTAAAAATTATGAAAAAACTCAGGAAAATTCTAAAATATAATTCTAAATCTATGAAAAATGTAAAACACAATGCTTATGTGTAAGAAAAGAGAGCTGTAGTGTAAACTGATCAAGAATAAGCTAATGAAAATAAGCTAAAGAGTGAATTAAGCTACCAAACAGTTTCTGAAGCTAAGTTATGCTAAAATAAGCTAATACCAACTTATTCCACCTAATCCTAACAAGCTACAAGCTCTGACTTAAGAATTATGCAAACTGACTATTCTAACCAAACAGCTCCTGACCCCCTATGTTTGAGCTTATGCACAGGCTTTTCAGAAGAGCTTATGAGAAATCCAGAAGTTGAAATCAGTAAACAACCAGCCAGAGAATCTATATCTAAAATATCAGCTAATAAGGACTAATGATGAAGAAATTAAAGATCAAAAACTAAAGGCTATTTAGGACTTTAGTGTACTGATGCAGCAGGGTGAAATGGTTCTGAGGGGGGTATTTGCAGGCTTACTAACAGCTTCTAAATAAGCACTAGGAAGAAAATGAAGGTAAATCAGATGATCTAAGTACTATAGGCTACTAGAAGAATCAAAGATAAAACTTAAACACCTAAAGGATCAGCAGATAAGCTGCTCTAGATTAAGCAATTGGGACAGAAATGAGTAGTGCAGCAAAACAGGAAATAAGGCAAACTTGAGTGACTATGAGACTAATTTGAAGCAAGCTAAAAGTATCTAAAGGGCAAATAAGCTAAAATCAGATGATCCTAGATGCACTAACAACACTAAAAACCAATTTAAACAAACTTTAAAGCATTTGAGATCCTAGAAATCTCTATATGAAACTGACTGTTTAGACAGAAAGCAAAGAGATAAAACAGAATTTGAGAAAATCTAAATACTCTTAAAGTGAATTTGAGAATTGAAAACCTTAATTGACTATGCCATAAAAACAGTTTCAGATTCTTGGAACTCAGAATTAAGTAACAGGAAACATCAAAACTTTACCAATATGCTAATACCAAACACTCCTTTAAACTTACAAAAATGCATTTTGAATATAAAAACTAGCTAAATTCTAATTAAAACTGACTTAGAATCTGTAAAACATCCTTTAACTCAACAACTTAACAGATTGAAATCGGAGATTACTCCAAAATTGATTTGACTCTAAAGTTGACTTTCATTGACTTTTAAGAAAACTTGAAATTGAGAAAAGGATTTGAAAAACCTTAAGAATCACAAAAGCTTAGATAAGCTTCTGTGATTCTTAGCACTGATAGCACAAGCTTTAAAACGAGATTAACAAACAAAAGAGCAATAGCAGATTTTCATGTAACAAACTGAAAGGTAAAATTGCATTAACAAGAGATTGATTACATTACAAAATTGAAATTACAACTACTAAAAATAAAAGAGCATGACAGAAATATAAATGATCAAAATCCCTCTAAAGCCTAAGAGATTGGATGATTGAGCTCGTGATTGAAAATGGGTATAAATAGCTGATGAGGAGAGCTTGGATTAATCTTCAGAAGCTCCTAGATCCTTGAATATCATCCATTGATCAATCTTGTGAATCATCCCATTCATTCTTGACCTTTGGATTGGATTGGTGATGTGTTCACACCAATAAGAAGCCTCCAAATTGACAAGCTGGCAATCCTGATGCGTCACACCCTCTGACACGTTGTCAGAGGGTTCTAGAAGCTCACTTAAGTGTACGGGTAAATGGGTGAATGAAGGTAAATGTGGTGATGGTGGTAAACAGTAAAGATGGTGAGTTACTGGGTTTGGGCGCGGGGTTGTTTGTTTATTATATTTTGATAATACTTGACCGGGTTAGTGGGATTTGACCAGGGTCCGAAGTTGGGTAAATGGGGTAAGATATCAAACCGGGTATTGGGTAATGGTAATGGACTGGGTGTAAGATTGGTGTTGGGCCGTGGATTATTTTGGGCCTCATGGTGTTTTTGATATTAGATTTGGACTTGTATTGTTATGTAAAAGTAAATATAGGGACCAAATGTGTACATTCTGAAATTTGAAGGACTATGGCTGTAAATCCTGATAAGTAATCCAAGGGCTAATCTTGTAATTCTCAAATAATCCAAGGGTGAAATTTGTAAATTCTGAAACTTGAGGGATCACTTTTGCCAAATGCTCAAAGATAAGGGACTGATCTTGACATTTCTTCAAACTTGATTAAAACTTCCAAAAATCATCCTCAGAGAATAAAATCTTCACAAATGCACAATCTCGACCTTCCAGCTCAGCTCAAACTCTCTTGATCTCTCGTGCTCGGATTTACGTCTAATTTGGCTTCTTTTTGTGTGTTTTTACATATCCGTACCTGCACAAGCTCAAACTCAAGAAAACCACAAATATTAGCAATAAACGGCTCTTTCTTGATTATTTTGGGTTAGTTTTGATAACGAAAAGGTATGTGTTTTAGCACATACCAAAATACCCCAGACGAGACCATTGTCGTGTCCTCACGCAATGCAATCAACTCACGCTTCTAAAACCAAGAATTTCAATCTCTTTCTACTAAACCTATGAAGAAGTAAAAACGCCCCGTTTACCTTTTAATTCACATGTATAGATATTACGATTAAGCACATTCCGGTTATGAGTGACGGTTTGTTAAACTTTCATGTCGATCAATAACTCCAACATTTTTCAAACGACACGTTAGGATCACGGAGTAGAAAACACAACACAGCGTGAAGTGACCATACGGATAGAATACATCGTCCCTGATTTTTCACAAGTCCCAAACTAAGCGTAAAATCGAAATCATTGTTAAATATGATTCTAGATGCTAACATTACCCATGGAAGTTACTTGTGTAATTACCTTTTTTTCCCATTTTCCTATTTTCCTCTAAATTTTTTTATTTTTGTGAGAGATGAATTTCTTCAAATTTCTCGTTTCGATAACTTTTATTCCGATAAAGATATGAAGCTAAGTCGATAATTAGTTATCCGCCTTCTCTCAAGAACCATTGTCCCAAAAATGAGGTCCACATCAAGGAATTTTTATTCACTTATACTTTTGATTTTTTTCATCACTTTTCATCAATAATATATATTTTTTTTTCTTTTTTTTTTTTTTGAACATAAACATTTACTTGTATGAGCTATGAACTACGGAGCTTCACGGGGTAATTCCAAGACTATAGGCTTCATGAAATGAGGATCCCGGCTGGCTAGGCTAAGACCTCACTCAATCCCGGCTAAAGATCCAAGGGTCCGATCTCGACACCGCAGCTCATAACTTTACTTATTACTTTTCACTTATCATTGATTGCTTATTCATTACGGATCCTTGATGTGTACCCAATTTTTAAAACAAAGATTCTTTTAAGAAGATAAAGAACTAACTATCGCCAAAAACTCGACATCTCTAATTATTTATTTGACAGATATGGGGTGAAACAATTTTGTGGGAACAAAAAGCCATAAGTACCTTCGATGGGCTCTAAAGAGAACCAACTACTCCATGTTTAGCATCTAAACTCATAAGTAACTCTATCATTTCTCGATCTCCGCAAATTTAAAATCCCAAATAATGAGATCCGCAGATGCTTAGCCGATAATTTTTAGATTACCTATGGTTAAGGGAACAAGCTAGGGCTCAACACGCCCGGTCAAGTCAGAATTCTATTCCTACTCTCACCAGCGGAAAGTCAACAAGGTGTCAAAACATATATTAACTTAGCAAATGCTTCGTCTAATGAAATAAAGTTATGCATATTTAAAGTCCCTCAGGGAAACTTGCAAATTCTTGGCCATGTGAGCTAGAATTCGCATTTTATAGCTTCTTTTCTAAGAGACTAGCAAACTTTTCAATCAAAAAGACTTAACAAAAGCTTACAAAAATTTTTAAATTTTTCTCATTTTTTTTTTGCACAATTTTCTCATTTTATAAGGAAAAACGGGGTTACGAGAGAAACACAACAAAAATAAGCAAGTGCGGTCAAATCAAATCGAAGATTACCCTACCCCAGACTAGAACGAAACATTGTCCTCAATGTTTAAAGCAAGGGTAAAACGAAAATCTAAAAGCCGTTTATTAAGTATGCTTAAAGATGAACATTAGTCGATAAGATTAGGATATCGGATTTCCATCAGCATCGATCATGAAACTCGAGTGGAGAAAAGACAAACTTCGAGCACGAGAGTCTTCATATCGGGAACATCCTAAACACAACATCACAAACAACCAAACACGAGAAATCGAAGAGGCTAACCTCTTCACGTCACTTATTAGAAAATAGAAAGAAGATAGAGATAAGCATGGGGTGCCTCCCACGAAGCGCTACTGTTTTTCTTCACCGAGTCGCTAGCCTGACTCGTCCCCGAATTCATTTGTCCTTGGGGAAGAAAATGGTAGAGATACCATGGTCAAAAACGGTGTCTTCATTCCCGAAGGAATGAGACTGGGTGGGTAGGGAGGGAAAGAAAGTGTCGGGCTCAAGCACAAATGGGATAACATGAAAGAATGATCCATCATCCGGCGGTTTAGCAGGTGGACGAAGGAATGACGGATCACAATGAGAAAACTCCAAGAAAGATGGGAGCTCATGGTAAGGAATAAGATGTGTAGGCTCAACAACGAAGGCATCCAACGGAGGATCCTTATCTCGAAAATTGTTTTCAACAAAAATCTCATCAATGCATATCCCGGGTTTAAAAATCTTGTCTTCACATGAGGGCTCATCGGGATAAGTGATGGTCGACTCATTAGAGAGAGGAGAGTCGAGCAGTCCATCAAGAAACATCATATCCCCCTCGGGATTATTCATAACATCCTCAATACCCGGTGGTATTAGTTCATCAATAGCATCCTCAATGATCGGGTCATCAACCGGAGTATCGGAAATCTCGTTCAAAACTTTGCTCATATTAACATCGAAATAGAATCGCTCAAGAATCGGAGGATAAACATTTGCCATAGTGGGATTTCCACTAATCTCTTCATCAAATCGGAAAGTCTCAAGCTCGGGAGAGAAATCACTATCTTTAACGGAGATAGGATGCGAACTTGAATTATTGTTAAGGGCTTCAATCTTAGAAATGAGAAGATAAACATTCGACAATGTTTCACGTAATGCTTCATCCTCGATCTCTATATCATTAAGCTCAATCTCTTCATCTTCTGGCACAAAATCATTTACTTCTTCTATGTGAACGGGCTCAGAAGGTAAATCGTCGATAAAGTCGATGTCTCCATACGAATCGTCATCGGAATCGTAGAACATCTCAACATGATCATTTGAAATATCAAGAGAAGGCTCATCACAAATATCATTAACAACCCCAGACTCTCTTGGGATTGGGATAAGGATCTCAACATTAGACGCTTCCGTTTCCGGAATAATACTAAGATGCTCATCCCCCATTATGAGAGAGTCAACGGGTGCAATAATGTCCGTAGAAATAGAATCATCGACCTCTTCCAAAAGAACGTCACTTCTCTCAACCGGCGTGAGTGAAGCGGAAGAGTCGGAAATGAAAGGCTTAGAAACGGGAGTATATGTCGAAGATTCCGGAGATGGGACAAATGGTGTGCTTTGAGAGCTAGCAAGTTCCACCACTTCCGTTGTGATCTCCGGTTCTTTCTGTTTAGAAATCGTTTTAAGCTCATAAGTTCGTTCCGATTTGTTGTAACTCGACGAACTCGTAACAGTGAATCGTGAAAGAGAAGGATCGATTCTAAAATTCTTCGTATTAGAGTCGAGAGTACAAACGGGAATCACCTCGGGTTTAGAAACATGTTCCATCTCCCTCACCGGAGAGGGAGTAGGAATCGAGGGTTCATCAAGATTATATTTCAAAATTTTTGACAAGGCTTCAAATTTTTCAATGTTGTTAAGAAACGTACGAAGTTCAAAGAAATCATCTCCGTGACCCTCGGTGGGTTCTTCGGGTAGCTCCGGAATAGTGTGATCGTCTTCCATAACTTGAACGGGTTCCTCATTAACACATTGTCGAGCTTGAATGTGGCTTAATAAAGTTTGAAGCATGCTTTCAATGTTGTTTTGACGTTGCTCAAATCTTTCTTCAAAATCGATGGAAACGTCATCGATAACCCCGGTGGGTTCTTTCAAAGGGCAACACATACAAGATTCGCGATAAAATCCACACTCTTTGCAAAAACAACGTTCACAAAGTGAATCATCTTTTAACAAATCGCCACAATTAAAGCAATAAGGTTGATAGAAATTTTGAGAATCCATGAGAATTAATCATAAAAGAGGAATAAGAGGAAAGAATTATCAAATCAGAGGGTAAAGAAGAATATTTTTGGGTTTTTAAAACAAATTTTAAAAAGGAAAATCTTTTTGGGTTTTTATATTTAAGAAAACACAATATTTTTGTAACCGTCACGTCAACCGGTGCTCGGTAGCTCTCAAAAGTACGCGCAGCGGAGCGGGAACGAAGAGTGGATCGTTCTTCAGTCTACAATTTAAAGTCAAGACTTTCCTTATACCCCGTGTATAGGTTGTACCTTCAAGGTGAGCCGACGTAACAATTGACGTTTCAGTTTCTTTTGTTGGTTTTTTACTTTTTAAGGTTTTATAAACACTCTAGGAAGAATGTTTTGGTGTTTTTAGGTTTTTTTGGGTTTTTCAAAAATATATATATAAAAAAACGATCATAACTTCACTCGGGGAAGGATCTTCAAATGCACACGATTCGAGACGGAATACGAAAACTCGCTACAAGCCCTCCCCAGCAGCGGCGCCAAAAATTGATTCGCTCGGGAAACCAATAATAGAAGTTTCTAGTATGTTGGGTAACTCAAACGTATTAGGTTTGAGCACCGAGATCGTTCCGAACGAGGGTTGAATGGAATTTCCAACTCACGTCGCGATTATCGGGATTTGAATATAAGAAGGGGATAATATGATGTTATCTAAACTACGGGATAAGGAAAGTAAATGGGATTAAAATCTATGGGGAAAACCTAAGAATTAAGGCAAACTACGCAAATCTATACTAAAATGCAAATACGGAATTAAAACGAAATGCGAATAAAAGCAACTACGTCTAATCTAACTCCTAAAAATAACCTAAAATTACTTTTATACTAAAAATGATATTTGAAAACTATTTATGAATTAAAACTATTTTTTTAAGATTTTTCTGGAATTTATTCAAATTAAAACTAATTTTTAACTTTTAAAACTAATTTAAAATACTAAAAATTCTGAAAATAAAGGGGAAAATTATGAAACTATTTTCTAAAAATCTAAAATAACTCAAAAGACTTTTTAAAACTAATTTTGTATTTTTCTGATTATTTTCCTATTTTCTACAAATTTAAAACTATTTAAATCTAATTTAAATGCTAAAAATTACAAAATAAGCTAGGAAAAATCTAGGAAAATTATTTTTTTGCTTTTTGTATTTATCTTAATGTATGAAAATTGAAAAATTATTTTTTGGAACTTTTTCTGAATTAATTGCAATAAAAGCTATTTAAAAATGACTAAAAACTGTTTTAAATTGAGAAAAATAGCAAAAAATGACTAAAAATTATGAAAAAACTCAGGAAAATTCTAAAATATAATTCTAAATCTATGAAAAATGTAAAACACAATGCTTATGTGTAAGAAAAGAGAGCTGTAGTGTAAACTGATCAAGAATAAGCTAATGAAAATAAGCTAAAGAGTGAATTAAGCTACCAAACAGTTTCTGAAGCTAAGTTATGCTAAAATAAGCTAATACCAACTTATTCCACCTAATCCTAACAAGCTACAAGCTCTGACTTAAGAATTATGCAAACTGACTATTCTAACCAAACAGCTCCTGACCCCTTATGTTTGAGCTTATGCACAGGCTTTTCAGAAGAGCTTATGAGAAATCCAGAAGTTGAAATCAGTAAACAACCAGCCAGAGAATCTATATCTAAAATATCAGCTAATAAGGACTAATGATGAAGAAATTAAAGATCAAAAACTAAAGGCTATTTAGGACTTTAGTGTACTGATGCAGCAGGGTGAAATGGTTCTGAGGGGGGTATTTGCAGGCTTACTAACAGCTTCTAAATAAGCACTAGGAAGAAAATGAAGGTAAATCAGATGATCTAAGTACTATAGGCTACTAGAAGAATCAAAGATAAAACTTAAACACCTAAAGGATCAGCAGATAAGCTGCTCTAGATTAAGCAATTGGGACAGAAATGAGTAGTGCAGCAAAACAGGAAATAAGGCAAACTTGAGTGACTATGAGACTAATTTGAAGCAAGCTAAAAGTATCTAAAGGGCAAATAAGCTAAAATCAGATGATCCTAGATGCACTAACAACACTAAAAACCAATTTAAACAAACTTTAAAGCATTTGAGATCCTAGAAATCTCTATATGAAACTGACTGTTTAGACAGAAATTAAAGAGATAAAACAGAATTTGAGAAAATCTAAATACTCTTAAAGTGAATTTGAGAATTGAAAACCTTAATTGACTATGCCATAAAAACAGTTTCAGACTCTTGGAACTCAGAATTAAGTAACAGGAAACATCAAAACTTTACCAATATGCTAATACCAAACACTCCTTTAAACTTACAAAAATGCATTTTGAATATAAAAACTAGCTAAATTCTAATTAAAACTGACTTAGAATCTGTAAAACATCCTTTAACTCAACAACTTAACAGATTGAAATCGGAGATTACTCCAAAATTGATTTGACTCTAAAGTTGACTTTCATTGACTTTTAAGAAAACTTGAAATTGAGAAAAGGATTTGAAAAACCTTAAGAATCACAAAAGCTTAGATAAGCTTCTGTGATTCTTAGCACTGATAGCACAAGCTTTAAAACGAGATTAACAAACAAAAGAGCAATAGCAGATTTTCATGTAACAAACTGAAAGGTAAAATTGCATTAACAAGAGATTGATTACATTACAAAATTGAAATTACAACTACTAAAAATAAAAGAGCATGACAGAAATATAAATGATCAAAATCCCTCTAAAGCCTAAGAGATTAGATGATTGAGCTCATGAGTGAAAATGGGTATAAATAGCTGATGAGGAGAGCTTGGATTAATCTTCAGAAGCTCCTAGATCCTTGAATATCATCCATTGATCATTCTTGTGAATCATCCCATTCATTCTTGACCTTTGGATTGGATTGGTGATGTGTTCACACCAATAAGAAGCCTCCAAATTGACAAGCTGGCAATCCTGATGCGTCACACCCTCTGACACGTTGTCAGAGGGTTCTAAAGCTCACTTAAGTGTACGGGTAAATGGGTGAATGAAGGTAAATGTGGTGATGGTGGTAAACAGTAAAGATGGTGAGTTATTGGGTTTGGGCGCGGGGTTGTTTGTTTATTATATTTTGATAATACTTGACCGGGTTAGTGGGATTTGACCAGGGTCCGAAGTTGGGTAAATGGGGTAAGATATCAAACCGGGTATTGGGTAATGGTAATGGACCGGGTGTAAGATTGGTGTTGGGCCGTGGATTATTTTGGGCCTCATGGTGTTTTTGATATTAGATTTGGACTTGTATTGTTATGTAAAAGTAAATATAGGGACCAAATGTGTACATTCTGAAATTCGAAGGACCATGGCTGTAAATCCTGATAAGTAATCCAAGGGCTAATCTTGTAATTCTCAAATAATCCAAGGGTGAAATTTGTAAATTCTGAAACTTGAGGGATCACTTTTGCCAAATGCTCAAAGATAAGGGACTGATCTTGACATTTCTTCAAACTTGATTAAAACTTCTAAAAATCATCCTCAGAGAAAAAAATCTTCACAAATGCACAATCTCGACCTTCCAGCTCAGCTCAAACTCTCTTGATCTCTCGTGCTCGGATTTACGTCTGATTTGGCTTCTTTTTGTGTGTTTTTACATATCCGTACCTGCACAAGCTCAAACTCAAGAAAACCACAAATATTAGCAATAAACGGCTCTTTCTTGATTATTTTAGGTTAGTTTTGATAACGAAAAGGTATGTGTTTTAGCACATACCAGGCGTCCATTTTAAAATACTATGTCTAGATACAATGTATAGGCGGGTATCTTTTTTGGCTTCTTTGCTACGCTTCGTAGTTTTTCCTTGACTGCAGTTATTAGTCTAGCATCCGCAGTCCGTCACTGCGCATACTAGACTGGGGGGACATGATGACGTATAGTCTATATTCGGGTCACGAACTCGATCAAAGCCCGATACTAATAAGCCCAGCACGAACTGGGCTACACCAATAAGTATTTGGGCCCACGAAGGCCCAAGCCCGATGTTATTTATGGAATACGATATCATATATCTCCTAATTATGGAGATAATCATTCCTCAACCGACTTAGGCGGGATACGCCGAAGGTTGGGGAACACGGAACCAACAAGGATTCCGTGTGTATATAAAGGGAATCCTATCCTTCGTTAAAGGTACGATCTACAAACCCTAACTCTCCTTAAACCCTAAACCGATTACTTACTCTCACGCCGGAGGATAATCGTGAGAGACAATCCCACGATAAGCCTAACGGTGTTTTCTGTTACTTAGTGCGCAGGTCTCAAGAATCAAGATTCAATTGGTACGAGAACCGGAGCCCCAAACAAGGAACGCCCAACTTTTGTATCAACAGTCAACATCGCTGATACTCCATAGAATAGCGTCACACTCATTCTTTTGTAGCGAAAAACTAACTTTATGAGTACATAACTCTTTCAGATTCGAGTGGACAACCACAACCATATACTCACAAAACTGACTGTAAACAACTCTTTTTGGTTGTCAAAAACTTTGTTTTTTGTCTTGTAACTATGCTGTTCAGGATGTAAATGATTATTGACTGTAAGGGCGTATTCAGCGATCTTCTCCGCGTTTTCATCAAACCCCAGTGACTTTGTTGTATGTGTTACTAACAAACAAGCTGACAAAATACCAGTTGACAAATAGTGTCGAGATGACGTGTGGTGATGAAGTAACACATTAAAAGCATGATATTAATTACCTATTTGTATTTAGTAAAAAAATTGCAAAGAATTGCAGAAAAACAACACTTTTCATTTCTCAAAAGATACAACAATCGCCTTTGAACAAAAAAAAGAAAAAAAAAGGCCGTTTTTAACAATCAAGCCAACAATATTTATTAGCTACCAATAGTCATATGGATGTATTAAAGAAGTCATGTGTATTCAATTGGACTACCACGACCAATATAAGAAACCATCAACCCCACGTAGGCCTAACATCCCACCATGTTGTGTTGGAGTAGGAAGGCCTTGCAGCATACTTAAATGTGCCTCTTGTTCTATATCCTCATCACAAATTAGTCTTACACCCATCTCCTTCACCTCAACTTCTTCATTATTCTCTTCGAAACAGAATGTTACAAAATTCTTTGCTTCCTTCCATCCATGTGTATCCGTCCTATAATGCAACCATATCATACATGACTCGTGCATTCCTAATGCAACCATATCATTCTTAAAAAATGCCTTGAAGACATGTGGAAAGTAATTTTCTTTGAACAAAGAAGTTCCATCAAAGTTCATTACAGAGTGTCCATTAAATTTGATAGCCTTTTTGCACTTGAAAACAACACAAATTCCATATCCCCTAAACTTATCATAACACCAATGTGATGGTAAGTCAACCTTTATATGATTTCCCATACTTCTATATGTAAACCACTCTGGAATGCTATTCCCATGATATAGTATATATAAATAACCATATTTCGATCGAAAACGGAAGAAAGAACTGTTAGTCTGGAAACCCAAATTCTGATGGAAAGCAGAAAGCTGGTGAATAAAGCCTTGGGAAGTTATAGATGAGTCAATAAACTGAGTCTTCGATGTAGACCCCTTGCTATCAATGTTAACATTCTTAAACAACTTTGGACAATTTCTGAAAACATGTACCTTAAACATGAATCGGTGTTTAGATGATCCCATCATTTCTCTTAAGGAGGTGCAATCACATGCATTAACTTCCCGTAAGCTAGGTGGAAGTTCGGGCAACACTTCCAGCTTCTTGCAACCATCAACATTAAGTATTCCAAGATGGGAAAGTTGACTGAAACTTCCAGACAAGCTAGTAAAATTGTTCCCTGATAAATCTAGTTCCTTTAGACATGATAAGCCTCCAATGCTCTCAGGCACTTCTAATAAATTGCAGTAGCTTAAATTCAGATTCTTTAACATATGTAAACCTGCCAATGATGACCATACTGATCTTTGCGGATATTGTTGTTTACTTAGTAAACCAAAAGGACCGGTGAATGATGTCCACCATCTAGGTTGAATCCTCCCTTGGCCACCGAATGACAATGATTCAAGGTTTATTAGAGAGGATACAAAAGAAGGAAGTTCTCTAATGGCAGTTCTGTCAATATGAAGCTCCGTTAAGCTTTTGATCCGGCCCAATGCTTCAGGGAGTTGGTCGACTTTTAGGCACCCCGTTAGATTCAAAACTTGAAGAGCATTCATTTCCACTCTCCTTGGAAAATTCTGAAGCCGTTTGCAGTCTCCTAGATTTAACACAACAAGCCTCTTGAGCATTCCAATTGAGGGATGAATGCTAACCATATTCACACAACCTTCTAGACTTAGGTCTTCGAGATTTGTAATCTCTGAGAAGTCAGGGGTGGTTGTTAGCTTACAACAGTACCTTAGCTTCATTACTTTCAACCTTCTAAAGCACTAACATGGAGAGAAAAAACAAATAAATAAATAAATAATAATAATAATAAAAGTATAAAGGTAAGTTCTCGGATCATTAGGCATCAAATAGGAAAGCATGTGTGTACAAGGAAATACCTTAGGTGTGGTCCAAAAATTTTTTATGTTGCTGTAGGACAGGTCAATGGCCACAATGTTTTCTGGATAGAAATCTGAAGGTAAGTACTTGAAAGGGCATCCATGCCAATATAACAACCTTAGCTCATTCGACAAATAATACAAATTTCCAGAGAAGATCACATTGTGGCCCTTTAATTCAAGTTTTCGCTCAGATACGTTTTCCTCTTGATAGATTTTCAGGATCCGCAACTTTTTCATATGTGCAAAATCATTAGCATCTATGTGAACCTTTTGACTAAAATTTTCTAACGAAAGGACTAGAACTTCAACTGCTTCAGTTCTTGCCACCTCGAAAAACAAAAACATGTGACTTAAATTAGAAACAGTAACATAGGCGCTTATACTTTTATATTAATATGAAGGAAAAGAATTATATGCCACTTTTTACCTTATTTTGACCCGATATATCGTAGATGTTAGATGAAATCAACAATCTTCTTTGTTTCTCGGGCATGATAGATTCTTCAAGAATAATTGCCCTTGCCATTGCTTGAATCAAGTCATGCATTTGAAGTGACATGTCACTACAGATCGTAATTAATGACTTATCAACTAGAACTTGCATGTTCGTATATGCAAAAAAGTTACAGCCATCTAGTATGCTTGATACAAATTCACTGTTTTCTCCAATGAATAAACATGCTATATCAAGTAAGATATTTTGTTGTTGGAGGTTTAGCCCATCATAACTTAAACGAAGCACTTGTTGTATCTCTTCATTGGGATATAATTTGAGCTTATCAAGTTCACTAACCCACTGACCCACAGTTTTTCCATATAAAAAACGACCCAAAACTTTGAGGGCCAGAGGGTGACCTTGCACATATTTCACAACTTCCTTGGCAACTTCTTCGAAGCCTCTAGAAGAATCATTTGTCTTAAAGGCATAGGAACTAAAGAGCTGAAGAGATTGATTCTTGTCTAGAAAGTCCATGTGAAGGATTTCATCCACTCCATGAGATCTTAGCAACTGTTTATCTTTACCTGTGAAAATAATCAAACTTCCTGGGCAAAACCAACTAGCTGAACCCACAAGTGAATCTAACTGCTTATGATCATCTACATCATCCAAAACAAGCAGGATCGGCTTAGATGCCATCCTTTGTCGTATTACCATAGCTCCTTTAGCAACACTTTGTATATTCAGATCTTCTACTTTCATGATCTGTCCAATCATATTCAGTTGGACTTGAATCAGGCCTTGTCGTTTCGTGACTTCTTTAACATCTTCACAAAAGCAACTTCCTTTAAAGTGGAAATACATGAAGTTATAAATAGCTTTGGCAAGGGTCGTCTTTCCTATTCCACTTATACCACATATTCCAATCATGTTAACCTTATCTGACCCAACAAAGCGTGACAAGTCTAATTTGTCGAAATGGAACTCTATGCCAACAAGGTTTTCACCAACATGCAAGGGTCCGTCACATAACTTTATGAGGATGTCTTTGGAGATGCAATCGATGAACTTGTACTCATACCTGTTAAACACAAAGACACAATAAGTGAGAAATACTATATAGTGTTAAGCTTTAGTACAGCTACAATACTAATTACACAAAAACAAGAAATTTACCCATTTGTCATGTCCTCGAGATCCCATCCAGATAAGATAGCCGCCATGGATAGAGCTTCCCTCCATTTATCCACCTCTGTTTTATTTGAAATTTCGTGGTTAATGAATGCTTCTGCATAACTCCTTTTTTGTTTCCTCATCTCTGTTTTATTTGAAACATCATGTTTGGCAAATGCTTCAGCATAGCTCCCAGTTTGTTTCCTAACCACGTCAGGTTTAACATCATAAAAGATTATTTGAAGCTCGTGTTTAGGCTTTCCCATTTGCTTGCACTGGAGTATTTTGACAAGTTCCCTCAGACACCATGATGAAGAAGCGTAATTCTTGGAGAAGATAACAATCAAAAACCTCGATTCTTCAATAGCTTTGTAGAGATGAGGAGATATCTCTTCTCCTTTAGGCATCTCTCTGTCATCTCTAAAAGCATGAATCCCTTTTTGCTTGAAGTCGTTGAAAAGATGATCCATGAAGCTTTTACGGATATCTTCACCTCTAAAACTTACAAAGACATCATATTTCCACCGATGAGGAATGGACGTAGTAGCCATTATCAATAATGTGATCGAGCTGCGTTCACAAGTAAAGATCATCAGAAAGAGCAGGCATTATCAGTATTAGTACCAAGAATTCATGACTAAGAAAAAGTAAACACCACCACATGATATGCTGATAAGTCAAACTATTTTCATATAGATGAGTTAATTTTTAGACTCTAAAAACAAATGTTATAACTTGGTATAAAGAAGCTTGTATGATTGCTATGCATACAGTTTAACATTTTGTACTATTGTAAGTTGTTTTGTTATTTAAAACTGGTCATTTGGCCCACAGGATCTGATAATCGCTGTTAATAACGAACCATTAAAGAACTGTGAGGCATACTAAAGAATTGTTTGTTATAAGGGGGGTGACAACCATGCCTAACAAGATTTTTCATGCCTAATCACCCACCAATAATATCCTGTCATCTCATCTCATACCTATCTCATACCTAACAATAGATTTTTAGTGACAACTATGCCTAACCCATACATCACATTCATTAATATAAAATGAAGCAATATGATTGGTGGGAATTAATATAACACACAAACACATGCTCATGCAACGGATACTTATGCTCATGCCTAATCGGTAAAGTATACCGATTCTACACCCACTCTTATGATGCCGATCCATGCCGAGTTGGAGGCAATGCTTACGCCGATCGATATGGATCATGCCTAATGCATGCCGAGATGCGTTGCCACCCCCCTAAGTGTTTTGGTTTAAGGGAAAGGATTTCAAGTGATATGAATTGTTTGTTTGAGTATTCGGTTATGAAAAAGTAATTAATATCTTTAAATATGGGTTTTGACAAAACCTACGAGGACCCTTGGGTTTCTGACAAGTCTTCCGTCTTTGTTGACTTTTGTACACAACTCAACGGTATACTATATGCAAATAAAAGAAAATTGATTTTTAAAGATACGTGTAAATTTTCAAGCCATATATGATCATTTATTTTAATCATTTTAACTTTTTCAAATCTTGTAATAATATATAAACTTCAAATCTAATATTTTTTAACCCATTTAAAAGCAAATAACGTTTAACACTTTCATATACATTCTCTATCGTCTTTTCTTTTAATCTATTCCAAATCTGAATCTTATTCTAAATCTATCAACAAAACAAACAGAACCTAAGAGCACTCCCAATCCTAACACTATAACACCAATAACACCGTCCACGTCAGCGCCACATCAGCTTTAATATTTAACATTAACATCCCCAAAAAACACCCACAACCATAACATCCCAATAACATCAATAACATTCCCAACAATTTACAAAACAACCCCTCATTTAGGGGCATAAATGAAAAAAAAAAAATAATAACGCCCGTTGGTGTGACAACGCGGGTGGTTTAACACCATTTTAACACCGAAGTTCCAACCATAACACCAAATAACGCCGGTTAACGCGGCTTTAACGCCGGTTCCGGCATTATGATTGTAAGTGCTCTAAGGTTTTTTTATGGTCAAAATTATTATCGATAATGTTCATACGAATTTTAAGATGATGTCAATCAATTTTAGAACTACAATAAATAATAAATAAGGTTTTCTATCTTTTACTCTAGAGACACAAGATAAGAAGGCAAAAAGAACATAAAAATGACTCATGGATCCAAAAAAATACATTTTTATGAGTCATTGAGTTCTTTTTTAGGGTTTCTAAATCACTTTCATGTCATTTTTAGCTTTTTATATCGTGCCTTTAGAGCACAAATGCACAATATATAATACAATATAAAAAATCCTAAATAATGGAAGATCATTCCACATACGTCACATTTTTCGACGTTTCGTGCAAAAATGGACGCAAACGTGCAAAAACGGACGAAAAACGTGTAAAACGAACGAAAACGTGCAAAAATGGATGGAAACGTGCAAAAACGGACGAAAACGTGTAAAAACGGGTGAAACGTGCCAAAACAGATGAAAACGTGTAAAAACGGACGAAACGTAAAAAACAAACGAAAACGTGTAAAACAGACGGAAACGTGTAAAAACGGACGAAAACGTGTAAAAACAGACGGTAACGTGCAAAAACGGGCGAAAACAAACGAAAATGTGCAAAAACAGACGAAAACGGGCAAAAACCGACAAAACATGTAAAAACGGACAAAAACGTGTAAAAACGGATGAAAACGTATAAAAATGGACGAAAACGTATGCAAACGTATGAAAACAGACGAAAATGGACCAAACATGAAATGTCTATACAAACTCAAGGACCAAACATGTAATTTACTAACAAAATGGTTAACAGGAGTTAGAAAGAAACATTAAATCGGCCACAAAAAAAAGTCAGATACCGAAAAAAAAAAGAGTATTACATTTAATTGAAATTGGACCTAAAATTAGTACATTTTTATGCAATTTGCCGTATAAAATAATGCAACTACGTTGACTTCAAGTCAAATTTTATATGAAAAACATCATGTCTAGTCCCCTCAATTATATATATATGCTATATAATATTATATTCTTTTATATTATTTATTTAAAACAAAACCCTTAGACTACAAAATATTTTTATAAAATTCCCTAACATAAGTATTTTCCAGTAAAACCTCGTTGGTTTATAATCGGTTTTATAAAACCCTCTAATTTATAAATACTTTCATAAATTCTTTATGAAAGACACCTTATGCTATATAAGACATTTTATAAAGTCCCCTACTCTATAAACATTTTTTTTAAATCTCACTAAAATAATGGGAAAAGAACTATTCATTAAAAATATCACAAAACCCTCTAACCATAAAAGAAAAAAAATCAATATATTTTTTATCAAACCCCCTTAGGCTATAAACATTTTCATAAAAACCTTTTAGTATACAAATATTGTTATAGACACCTCCTAAATAGGTAAACTAAAAGTTAAATATTCACATTTTAAAGAGTTTGCCACTAAATTAGTATTTATAATAGGATAAAAGTGAGCCTAATATTACAATATTTCTAAATTTTGCATAATTTTAAGTCACATAACCCAATAAAAAAAATTAACAAATGAAATGTATCAATTTCTTTCATTAAGTTGGACCAAATTAAGCATTTTAATTTGGGTAAAAGCTATAAAATAACAGCGTACTTTTCAAAATTTTCCGACTTGAAACACTTACTTTTTTATCACTTTACTTCACCAACGAACTTTCAAAATTTGTTTTGACTTCACCCATATGACCCGTTTATATTAAAATGACTAAATTACCCTCGGCATATGGGTGAAGTTAGAACAAATTTTAAAAGTTCGTTGTTGAAGTCGGAACAAAGTTTAAAGAATACAAGGGTAATATAATCATTTCAGTTATTATTTTAATATAAACAGGTCATATGGGTCAAATCGGAACAATTTTTTAAAGTTTGTTGGTGAAGTAAGGTTATAAAAAAGTAACTGTTTCAAGTCGGCAAAATTTGAAAAGTACATTGTTATTTTATGGATTTTACCATTTTAATTTTGAAAATTTTATCGGTGAAAAGCCTTCCACATTAACCATTACGGGGATAGTGAATTGCTTATTGTACATTAACCATTTTGAGGAGTTAGCTAGCGTAACTCCTTTTTATATGGTAAATTTCTATACACATGCTTTTAGTTTAGACTTATATAGACTAAGGATCAAATGAGCAGAATCCTTAAAATAAAAAAATAAGAAATAATAATAACTACACATTAAAGATGCATCAATTTGAATTAGATGCATCTCTAAGATTTTAGATGCATCATAATATATTTTCAAGATAAAAATTAGATGCATATACATATATTAGATGCGTTTCATCAAGTTAGAGGAATCCTATTTATTTTCCGTTCGAGTAAATTACATAAATAGTCACTATGGTTTGTCCAATTTTTCACATTTAGTCACTGAACTTTTTTTTTGACATACATGGTCATTGAAGTTTCAAATCGTTATAGATTCAGTCCATTTCGTCACATAAATGTAACGAAATTGAAACATTTATGTAACGAAATTTCAAACCACAGTGACCATTTATGTAACGAAATTGAAACATTAATGACTGGATCTGTAACGATTTGAAATCTTAATGACTGACCTTGTCAAAAAAAAAATTCAGTGACTAAATGTGAAAAAATCGACAAACCACAGTGACCATTTATGTAATTTACTCTTTTCCCTACGGGTCAAATTTGTTGCTAGTGCTACTTTGCATCGTTTTTACTTCAAAATCACTTTCGAAACTAATTGTGATGCATCAAAATGAATAGAGATTCTAAGTCAAGTTGATGCATCTAAAATATGCGGTTATAGTTATTTATCATTCTTCTTATTTTAAGTTTTCTTCTCACTGGATCCTTACCTAGACTTATATATCAAAATTATTAATTAAACTGTTTGATAGTTTTACAGATGATTAACATTCTAATTTATTTATTTTATATGCTACCAATCTATAAAACTTTGTTAAAAAAAATCTATAAAGCATAATTAAGGTAAGGTTTTGCCACATTAATGACATTATCCAGTGTTATTGTCACGCAATCAGTCAATCTTGTAAGGTGTATTCCTATATATACGTATTAACTAAACACGATCACTCATTCTAGGTGATTTTGCTAAACCTTGTAACTTTCATTTATAAAAATATAGATAAAATACAACCAGGTTACTGGGGAAACATAGACCCAAACAGGGGCAGAGCCACATGCAAGGTAGTGAGCAGTGGCGGAGCCGGGAAATCATAATGTGGGGGGCAAAAAAATTATACCTTAACGAAAATCGTTAGAAAAAAGGGGGAAAAAAAGATCTTATATTGCGCAAAACCAGCTTATGTTGAGTAACAGTTGCAAAAAAATAACAAGCTATAATACGTAAAATAACAGATCGATTATCAAATGTGTAACAGTTGCAAAAAAATAACAAGCTATAATACAAATATCAGATTATCAAATGCTAAAATAAGAGTTAAAACAAATTATAGCTTATATTGTGTGAAACAACAACGAAAAAGGCTAATCTTGTATTCTTGTGTGTGAAAAAGAAAAAAAAAACACAAAAAAACTTGCATTTATAGGGAGAAAAACTACAACAAAATGTCTCATTTAAAGCAAAATACAAATACAAACTACTTATCTGAACAAAAAAAGATACTTACAAAACGGTTTATATTTATCAAAAGAAAAGCTAGATATCTAATTCGAGCAAAACATATAAATACTAACAAACAATATGCATATTGACGAAGACGAGACTTCTCTTTGATAGTATCGTTGCATATTTGTCGCCAAATAATACAACCAATAACAAAATGTAGATTTACACTATCATGTTATAACAAGACACTTAATAATTCACAACACGTAAAACATGAAAAGTTGAAAGTCACATTACGGCTATGTTTGTCACATGAAATTATAAAGAGACTATGTTTATTTTTTAATAAAATAAGTTATTTAAAAAATAATCTTTGTTTGACAGATATAACTTATAAGAGATTATTAAAAAATAAGATTTCATAATATCTGAAAATAAAAAGTTGCTTCATGTAATTTATAAAAATAATTTTTTTTATAATATTTTTCAGCACTGCATTAGCAACAGTAAAAACACAATCTATTTTTGCCAAACATACCCATGAATATTTACCTACTTTTTATAAGAGCTGAAGGTATGCTACGCCAAAGGAAAAAAATAAAAACCTGCATGCCATTGACATATCACCCAACATGCCAAATCCATTTCAGCCAATTCAATGGCTCACGCCAAATGAAAAAGTTACCATTTATTATTATTATTATTATTATTATTTTGTTTTTGTTTTTGTATTGTGAGTGGGTATATTTAATGGAGTATTTTGTGGGACCAAATAACATGTTAGTGGTGTGTTATGAGGGAGGATGTTTTAGTTATTGATGTGTTATTAAAGAGTTGATGAGGTGACGCTAAATGACATACCAATAAATATCTTGCTCTAACCAAATTGAGATTCATTGTGAAACCAAATTTAGATTTATTTTAAAATTGAAGAAAGCTTAAAAGTATCCTATCCCACGTGACTTTACACTCATTTTCTTTTAAATATTAATTTCTTTTCTTCTCTCCTAGCACAAACTTCTATGTTTCTTCTTCCTCATATCTTCTTAACTCATTTCCTCAAACCGTAGAGGGCACAATCATTTTTAGGTCGAGGGCAAAACCGTTAAAATCTAAGAAAAACCATAAATATTACCTTCGAAAAATAGGACTACTAAGAAAGTGTTGGGGGCAAGTGCTCTCACTAGTCCCCAAATGTACGCGGCTTAATTGGAGTATTCCCATGACTATAACAATGCAAAAAACAACACGCGACCGTTACTAACCTCGTAATTGCATTGGGGTGCTTTTTTTTAAGAAATGAAAACTTAAAGATGTTTGAACTAGATAGAGAATGGCAATATGGTCACTTACACAGATTTCTTTACTTTAATGATGTAATGGGCTACAATTGATTGACAATACATAAACAAGAAAATCGTTTTAGGTTCAAGCTATAGATAAACACAAATGCAAAAACAATCAACAAATTCATATTTATAAATAAAAACAAAGTTAGGGAGAGGACTTACAATTTCTTTTTGATTGATTAAGAAGCAAGCACCGGATATGAATGGCTATCGAAAATGAAATGATAGTTCTACTCATTTCAGAAGTTATTATATAATGCAAGTAGGTTGATCTCAAGTCAACTTTATACTCATATGTTACACTTTCAATCCCCTAATCTCTAGAAATTACATGATATCTTTCAAAACAAAGTCTATTATCTTGAGTCTCTTGTATGCTTTCCTCAAAATTACCTTTTTTTTTTAAACAACATAAATATATTTAATAAAAAACGCTATTAGCAAGGTGCTAGAATCAAAAGAGTATAGATACAAGACTAGAAATTAATAGGAACCACAAATTCTAGAATCTATCCAAGATTTTAACTGCGAAGACTACAAAATGGATGAAAAAACTCTTGCCAATTACAGTAGAAACCGTGACAAGAGAAAAATCCTCAATCACGGAAGCTGCGGCACTGGTTCTCACTCGAAAGTGTTTTTGATGTAGACCTAAACAAGCCCCGAGGGAATAAACAAAACAAAGATACAAAAGGCCCATACACTCTCGAAATGCTTGCAACTCCCAGCACCAAACTTCAAGAACTCGAAAACCGAAACCAAACCGAATTTATAACCGAACCGAACTAAAAATTTTGTTTTTGGTTTGGATATGATTTTGACTAATTGAACCGAAAACCAAATTTATATAATATATATATTTTATATATTTATATATACAAAAAGACCACTAAAATTTTCTCCTAATATAAAACATACTTTTTATTCTTGAAATAATTTTTTTCCCAAAAATCTATATAATTAAAAATATATATATATAAATGGTGTAATTCGGGTCAACCCGAAAACCGAACCAAATTCAATTTCGTTTTTGGTTCGGTTCGGTTGAATTCTAGTTCGGTTCGGTTTGGTTTTACTCAACAAAAATTTAACCGAATTAACCGAACCGAATAACGCGATAACCAGACCGATGAACACCCTTACTTACCATTCAGAAACTCTAAAGAGTTAAGTTTTGCAATAAGCCTCACAAGCTGTTACCTTGCACACATAAAACAACCAGTTTCCTCGTATATTTTATGAAATTACGAATTAAATTGTACAAAACTTCCATTCACTTGACAAACTTCATCAATGAGTGAATGTGAAACTAGGTTCTATATGTGTAGCGTGCTACACTTTGACCATGTTAGATGTATGGACCTAAATGATAAAAATCAGAAGCACGTAAACACATAGATAGACCAACGATTGGGTGTTGCACAAAATTTTCTGGGAGATCTTGCATAAATTTTCTTTTACCAAAGTACTAAGATTTGCGTTATTAAAAGATTTTGAAAAAAAAAACTAATGTTGCAACATAAAGAAAGAAGGTAGTAAAGATATATTAGTGCGCGTGCACATGTAAAAAAAAACGACAGTTTTTGAAAAAGTTATACTTTTCGACTCGAAATCAGGTGTGGCGCGTGCCGCATCGACTCCCATGTAGAATCAATAACCCTACCTAAATCTAGCCCCATAAGTAAAATAAGTGGCAAAGAAACACCCCTTAAATATAGAACGGCAAAATGGTCGGTTATAACAGAATTGTTTAGCTTGAATGATGCAATAACGGGCTAACACGAGACTTGTTTCTTTTTTCTGCTGACAAAGTTGAGGGCTAACATTGTATTTGTGTAGAGACCTAAGGATTAAAATTGAAATTTCGAACAGAAAACAAGAATAAACGCGTAAATTAAATATGAGTTTGTATTTTCTTGACTTTATATATCCTATTGTCTTACTAATAATAAATGCCAACCATTAAAAAAAAAGTAATAAATAAATAAAAAGAAGACAAAGTCTTCATTGTGAACTCATGAATTAGTGGATTGGTTGGTGAGTTCTTTTATGTTTGAGTATAAATTAAATGCGCAAATAAGAACAAAAGACAAGCTTTAAAGTTAAAATTAGGAATCCAGAGATTTGTTTATGTTACAATCGGGAGTTGAAACAGTCGTCTTTTTTCTTTGTTCAGAGCACAACGGGCAATAACGTAGTAAGTTCGATTTGTTAAGACAATATTGGCTGGTAAAACGGCAAGATATAAATTCCCCACAAAGAAACGGTGAATAAAATGAATACCCCGATCTAAATCCATCCCAATAACTAAGATGTACCCTCAGCTACGCCGTGCGCGGTGTGGACTAAAGCTCAGCTTTTCATATTGAAAAATTTTTGACAGCAAAAAAAATGTACACGTGCGCGTGATTATATAGAAATGATGGAAGAAAGAAAT
>BPTQ01000002.1:12808043-12818744 GCA_019973895.1 Chrysanthemum seticuspe | reverse complement strand
CAAAGACATAAACCGCAGCAAAGTTTCTTATCTTACTGTACACACCGCAACTTCAAAAGACAGCAATCTATTCTTAAACCGTCGAAAATCCAAACAAAATTATACAAACAAACTGAAGAGTAATAACTACACATATACATTTCAACAAACACCTGGTGGGTGTCTCCTACACAAAAGATTGAATATGCACTGTTACAGATGAGCAAGGATTTATAGTAAATGATTTCTACTCGTGCATTTCATCAAACACATTGTGGATGTCTCTTACAAAAAAGCTCTTTATCTAAACCAAAGACAATCTATAAATTATTATAATTTTTGGACTACCATGACCAGTCCATACGACAATCCCCAAACAGGCACAAGGCCCCACCATGCTCTGATAGAGTTGGGAGGTCTTGGAACATACTCAAGTCTGCTTCTTCATCTAAATCTTCATCACAAACAACTCTTACACCACACTCCTTCACTTCAATTTCTTCACTCTCATCAAAATAAAATGTTACAAAATTCTTTGCTTTCTTCAATTCCCATATTTCTTCCGTCGTATAATGCAACCATATCATATCTGACTCATCAATTCTTATTGGCTTATCCCTAAAATATTCTGTATAGTAGTATGGATTGCATTGTCCCAAATAATCTCCATTAAAGTTCTCTACTTCATATCCAAAAGATGCATGTGTAACGTTTTTTTCTCTTAAAAACAACACAAATTCCATATCCCCTTAACTTACTGAAGCTCCAATCTAATGGTAATTCGACCTTTAAATGATTTCCCATACTTATATTTGTAAACCAATTTGGAATGCTATTTCCATGATAATATATATCCATATTCTTAATGGAACTTCTTGACAAACGGAAGAATTCATGTCTGTTATTTTGGATACGCGCATACCCAAGGAAAGAAGAAAATCGGTTTGTAGAGCCTTGAGAAGTTACAGATGAGTCGCGACACTGAGTCTCCGATATCGACACCTGACTATCAATGACATGATTCTTAAACAATTTTGGACAATTTCTGAAATAACTTCCCCTATACCTAGATGATCTCAACACACTTACGGTGGTGCAATCGCTGAGATAAGTGGACCTTTTGATCATGATTGGGTTTGATCCCGTAATTGAACATAAGGAGGTGCAATCACGTGCTTTAATGGTTTCTAGGCTAGGTGGAAGTTCGGGCAACACTTCCAGCTTCTTGCAACCATCAAGTATAAGTTTTTGAAGATTAGAAAGTTGACTCAAACTTCCAGGCAAGCTAGTAAAATTGTTCCCTTCCAAGTTTAGTTCCTTCAGACACTTTAACATATGTAAACCTTCCAATGAAACTGATCTTTGGGGATGTTGTTGCTTCCATATGAAACCAGAGATTGAAGTCCAGCATCTAGACCAAAAGGTTTCAGGCAAATGGTTGACATTGGAGCACCCCGAGAGATTCAAAACCCGAAGAGAATCTCTGAGCATTCCGATCGATGGATGAACTGTAACCATATTTACACAACCTTCAAGATCTATCTCTTCGAGATTTGTAATCTCTGAGAAGTCAGGGGTGGTTGTTAGGTTACAACAGTACCTTAGCTTCAATACTTTCAACCTTCTAAAAGACTGTCATCGATAGAAAAAAAAGAAGAAGATGAGTTCTCGGATCTTTAGGTATCAAATAAGAAAACATGTGTGTACAAGGAAATACCTTAGGAGTTGTCCAAAAATCTTTTATGTTGCTGTAAGACAGGTCAATGGCCACAATGTTTTCTGGATAGAAATCTGAAGGTAAGTGCTTGAAAGGGCATCCATGCCAATAAAACAAGCTTAGCTCATTGGACAAATAATACAATTTTTTTCCTAAGAAGATCACATTGTGGCCCTTCAATTCACATTTCCGCTCAAATACCTTTTCCTCTTGATAGATTTTCAGGATCCGCAACTTTTTCATACGTGCAAAATCTTTAGCATCTATTTGAACCTTTTTGACTAAATTTCTCTAACAAAAGGACTACAACTTCAACTGCTTCAGTTATTTCCACCTGGGATAATACAAAAACGTGCAACTTAAATTATAAACAGTAACATAATCAATTGCTTATACTTCTATATTAATATAAAGGACAATAATCATACGCCACTTTTTACCTTATTGTAAACATTAGATGAAATCAACAATCTTTTAGATTCTTCACGAACAATCGCCCTTGCCATTGCTTGAATCAAGTCATGCATTTGAAGTGACGTATTTCTAGAGATCGTGATTAATGACTTATCAACTAGAACTCTCATATTTCTATCTGCAAAGAAGTTACAGCCATCTAGTACGCTTGCTACAAAATCCCTGTTTTCTCCAACGAATAAACATGCGATATCAAGTAAGATATTTTGCTGCTGGAGGTCTAGCCCATCGTAACTTAAACGAAGCACTTGTTGTATCTCTTTATTCGGATGTACTTTGAGCATTTCCAGTTCACTTTCCCACTCACCCACATTTTTGCCACATAAAAAACGACCCAAAACTTTGAGGGCCAGAGGGTGACCTTGCACATATCTCACAACTTCCTCAGTAACTTCTTCGAAGCCTGTAGAACAATCTTTTGTCTTAAAGGCATAGGAGCTGAAGAGCTGAAGAGATTGATTCTTGTCTAGAAAGTCCATGTGAAGGATTTCATCCACTCCATGAGATCTTAGCAACTGTTTATCTTTACCTGTGAAAATAATCAAACTTCCTGGGCAAAACCAACCAGCTGAACCCGCTAGTGAATCTAACTGCTCATGATCATCTACATCATCCAAAACAACCAGGATCGGCTTACATCCCATCCTTTGCTTTATTACCATAGCTCCTTCAGCAACACTTGCTATCTTTAGATCTTCTGTTTTCAAAATCTTAACAATCATCTGCACCTGGACTTGCGTTAGGCCTTCTTGTTTTTCGACTCCTTGGACATTATCACAAAAGCAACTCCCGTCAAAGTGGGTATGCATCGAGTTATAGACAGCTTTGGCAAGGGTCGTCTTTCCTATTCCGCTTATACCACATATTCCAATCATGTTAACCTTACTTGACCCAACGAAGCGTGACAGATTTAATCTATCTAAAAGCATATCTACTCCTACAAGGTTCTCACCAACATGCAAGGGTCCATCATTTAACATTTTGAAGATGTCATTGGAGATGTTACTGATGAACTTGGACTCAAACCTGTTGAAAATAAAAGTACCAAGTTTTATTAGTTTGGAAGAAAGCAATGTGTAAAAAAATACAAAAAATACAAAAAATTAAAAATTTACCCATTTGTCATGTCCTGGAGATCCCATCCAGATAAGTTGGCTGCCATGGTTAAAGCTTCCTTCCAGTTGTCGACCTCTAGTCTATTTGAAACTTGATGTTGTTGGGATTTTAGATCTAGTTAACCAGTAACCTCTACGAGTACGCAGCGGATAATGGATCTAGTTAATACAATTATGTTAACACGTAATTAATAAACACATAATTTAATACAATATTAAATAATTAAAAGGGAATAAAGAAGGCTAACCTTGCTTGGCAATTGAACTCTAGTTACGGAACAAGAACTCTTACGAAACCTTTAAGTGTTTAAAGTAAACACCTCGAAGAGTATCACACACAAACCCGATTCACGTATACGTTCGATGTAGCTAGTCGAGAACGTAACAATTAAAAACAAACAACCACTTGTTACTTGAATATATAAAATACCACGAGCAGTAAACCAACAAATAGACAAGCTACTTTACAGCCCACTATTTTTGCTGCTGCTTTTGTGTCCACCAGGAAACAAAGAAACAACCTGCTTCTGCTTTTGTGTCGACCAGGAAACAGGGAAACAACCTTTTACCAATTTATCTAAACACTTGTACTTAAACAAGTTTAGAATCAAAACCAAGTACTTCTTGTCAACTTGTGAAGCCAATCGACCAAGAAGAAAAACAGTGAATAGAAGATCGGTTTTAGGGTTTAGAGAAGCTGATATTATGCATGAGAATACAAGAGGTGGAGAGGAGTTTATATAGTGCACAAGTCGAACCCTAGAGAAAACCCCTAGCTTGGTCGACAAGTCACAAAACAAACCCAACCCACTCCAATTCCTGTACCCGATCAGTTGTGAAACACAAGGCCCAAGGCTTTCACTTAACAACCCAAATAGATAGCTAAAACAGCCCACGGGTCAATATAATGATCGGGTCAGTTGCATGCATAAACGGGTAAGTTACAATTCAAGTATAAGTTACGTTCAACACGTATACTCGTGTTTATCGCGTGTGCCCCCATCGGCTCACACACATCTAGTTGCTTTGTCGTGTTTTCGAACTCCCACAAACCAACAGCTCCCACTTGGGAGTTGGTGTGTCGAATGGCACACAAAACTAACGACGGAAACGCCTAGCAAACGCTCTCACTCGCTTTTTAACTAAATGTGTCTGAGAGAATAGTTTCGTAAAAGTTTCTCAGTAGCATGGTCATTCAATGTCTTGCTTTAATCATCCTTTGTTATAGATACCGTTAAACCATGGATTATGGATCTTTAATCATTCCATATAGTTTAACCATTTAGAATCTCGTTATAGATTTTAATTCAGATATACCAAATGTAATCAAGAATCATCTTGCATTACCCTTTGGGTCCGGCCAGACAGTTATCTGATTAAATCTGGAGAGGCGCCATGGTATCTTTCTGCACATATCAAGTGGAGTAACAAATCCTTTATTGACTACAAGTGTTGTGGATGCTGCTTCACATCACTCCGAAATATAGCTTTTATAACTACCTTGTTCAGATAGCGTTTTGCATATACTTACAAAAAGTGATATCCACACATAACAGAACTTACTTGCATCTCAAGTCTAAGGACGAAGATAACAAACCATTTTCAATATTTTACTTATGACAAGGATCCAAAAGTAAATGTTTGAAAGTTGGGGAATCCAATATGCATCTCTAGTGAATACATATGAGTTTGGAGGGAACAATCCGAATTCTCGTTAGAATTATAACCAACACTCACATTTGCCTTATCATAACAATATTCCCATATTGTTAACCGACAATGGACATATTTTGAATGATAAATCATTTCATGGATTAAACATGCAAAAATGGAATAACATATTATATGAATATAATAACAAATACCTCGTATCTTTATTAATCAGAAAATAATAACTGTTTTACAACTCCAAATTATCCAAATACTAATTAACACACAGTTTACATGAGACTACTAGCAGGTACCAAACCTATTTCTCTAGTCAATTTAGAATGCTTAGGGAAATCCAAAGCTTTCGTAAATGGATCAGCTAGATTGTCATCTGTGTGAACCTTTAATATCTTCACATCACCCATTTCAATGGTCTCTCGAAGATAATGAACTTTAGCGCGATAATGTCTAGCACCTTTAGTGATTCCGCTTTCATTTGCTATAGTAATGGCTCCAGTATTATCACAATACATATTTATGGGTTCTTCAATTGTGGGAACAATGTTCAACCCAGAAATGAATTTACGAATCCATACAGCCTCTTTTGATGCATCACAAGCAGCAATATACTCAGCTTCAGTAGATGAAGTAGCAAAAATACTTTGCTTAGTGCTTTTCCAATCAACAGCACCTCCATTAAGAACAAATACATATCCGGTCTGAGATTTTAAGTCGTCAGCATCTGTCAGATATCCAGCATCAGTGTAGCAAGAAACCCTGAGCTCTTGTTCATCTTTTCCTCCATAGATCAGAAACATATCCTTAGTATTGCGTAAATACTTAAGAATATTTTTCACAGCAGTCCAGTGAAGTTCACCTGGATTCTGTTGAAATCGGCTTGTCACATTCTGTGCGAACGCAACATCAGGACGAGTACATCTCACAGCATACATAATAGAACCTATAGCAGAAGCATAAGGGATTCTTCGCATGCGCTCTTTCTGAGCAGGTGTTTCAGCACCTTGTGATTTACTCAATTTAGGCTTATCTTGCATTGGGATTGCGCCACGTTTGGAGTTCTCCATATAAAATCTTTTCAAGATTTTCTCAATGTAAGCACTTTGACTCAAACCAATCAATCGTCTAGATCTGTCTCGATAGATCTTAATTCCAAGAATATATGCAGCTTCTCCTAAATCTTTCATGGCGAAACATCTTCCAAGATAGGATTTTACATCTTGTAACATTGGAATATTGTTTCCCATAATCAATATGTCATCAACATACAGAATTAGGAAAGTGACATAACTTCCACTAGCTTTCTGATATACACATGGTTCATCTTGATGTTGAGAAAATCCGAATTTCTTTATCTCATCATCAAAACGTTTATTCCATTGCCTTGATGCTTGCTTAAGTCCATAAATGGAACGCTTGAGCTTGCATACACGGTTAGGATATTTTGGATCAACAAAGCCCTCAGGTTGCTCCATATAGACCTCTTCGTAAAGATGTCCATTGAGGAAGGCGGTTTTGACGTCCATTTGCCATATCTCAAAGTCATAGTATGCAGCTATGGCTATGAGAATCCTTATAGCTCTAATGTCTGCTACAGGAGAAAAGGTTTCTTCATAATCAATCCCGTAGGTTTGAGTGAAGCCCTTTGCTACAAGACGAGCTTTAAAGGTGTATACCTCACCATCCATATCAGTCTTCTTCTTGAAGAGCCACTTGCTGCCAACTGTCTTGCAGTTAGGAGGAAGCTCAACTAAGACCCAGACATCATTGTCTTTCATGGATTGCATTTCCACATTCATTGCATCAAGCCATTTCTTGGATTCAGGATCCAGCAATGCAGCTTTATAGTTATTGGGTTCACCAAGATCCCCTAACTCATGTTCCTCAGCGTCAATGTATAAACACATACGGTCAGGAGCACGACGTGTCCTATTGGACTTTCGAATGGGAACAATATCACTTTGAGGTTCTTCAATTTCTTGATCATCCTCATCATGATGAATGCTAGTGTCTAAAGAAGGATTTGTATCTTCTTCTTGAAGTAATTCAAGATCATCCATACTCCCACTTGCTTTAAGATCCATAAGATTGCTCTCAAAGAACTCAGCATTTCGAGCAACAAAAACTTTGTTCTCAGATGGAAGATAGAAAGAATATCCCATAGTTTCCTTAGGGTATCCTACGAAGATACACTTAATAGCTCTAGGTTCAAGTTTTTTCAGGTTTGGTAAGTGTATCACGCTTAGCAAGTGCCTCACAACCCCAGACTTTTAAGTAAGACAGCTTAGGGGCTTGCCCATGCCATACTTCGTATGGTGTCTTATCAACCTTCTTAGTTGGAACCATATTGAGAATGCGTGCAGCAGACTCAAGGGCATAATCCCAAAAGGACTTTGGAAGAGTTGTTTGTTTCATCATAGAACGTACCATGTCAAGCAGGGTTCGATTTCTCCTCTCAGATACACCATTGTGTTGTGGAGTATAAGGAGGAGTTCGATGGGCAATAATCCCATGCTCCTTAAGATGATCCAAAAACTCTTGACTCATATATTCACCTCCACGATCAGTGCGTAGTGATTTTATAGTCTTCCCGAGTTGATTTTCTACTTCCTTTTGAAACACTTTGAACGTTTCAAACACTTCATGTTTATGTTTCAGCAAGTAAACATAACCATACCGACTATAGTCGTCAGTGTAAGTCACGAAGTAATTTGCTCCTTGTCTTGAAGTGACTCTAAATGGGCCACATACATCTGAGTGTATAAGTCCAAGCAGATCTTTAGCCCTTTCCACTTGATGTGAATAAGGTTTTCTAGCCATCTTACCAGACATACAAGCAACACACTTTTCAAGAGACTTGATGTCAGATGAGTTGAGAAGTCCATCGTGTTGCAACTTCTCCATGCGTTTCTTGCTAATGTGTCCAAGACGACCATGCCACAAGAGAGCAGAGTCCAAGTTAGTCTTGGCTCTTTTATTGCTTACAGCAAACATAGAACTTTCATTTGTATTTGAATAAGACATTTCAATTTCATAAACACCATCACGAGGAATAGCAGTAAAATAAACAACGTTATTCTTAGAAACTGAAATATAATTATTCAATTCAAAATAGTTAATAAAACCATCGTCATACAAACGAGAAACTGAAATAATCCCCCTAGTAATAGAGGGAGCATAATGACAATCTTTTAAAACAATAACTAATCCACTAGGGAGTGATAAATGATAGTTTCCAATAGCTTCAACTTCTGCCCATTGACCATTACCCACGTACAGACTTAAAGCTCCTGGCTTCAGCTTCCTACTGCCCCTTAGACCCTGAGTATTATTACAGATGTGAGTACCACAACCAGTGTCATATACTAAGGATGATTTAGGGAAAGAGTAGAGTTCTATAGTGAAAATACCTGAAGAACTAGCTGCAAGAGACTGTTTCTTCTTTTTCATTAACTCGGCGAGATACTGGGGACAATTCCTTCTCCAATGTCCTGTCTCACCACACTGGTGACAGGTAGCGTCCTTTGCTGGATTATCCTTCTTGGGTGGTGGAGGAATCTTGGGTTTGGAAGTATGAGGTAGTTTATGTCTAGGATCATAAGCCAGCTTGTACTTCTCATTCCTTTGTTTCCCCTTAGCAGCCATAAACGATTTATTCTTTTTGTGGTTTTTCTGGACCTTACCACCACGCACATAATGGAGTGCAGGTGCAGCATCTTTCTTTGGCAACGTCTTCTCATGTTGCTTAAGCATAGCATGTAGTTCATTAATAGTCTTCCCCATGCTGTGCATATTAAAGTTCTGCACAAACGAGATGTACTCTTTAGAAAGACCGATTAGGATCAAACTAATTCCATAGTGGAGAGTAACTGGGTGACCAAGACGTTCCAAACTGTCAATGTAGCTCTTCATCTTCAGAACATATGAGCTAACCGATTGACCCTCTTCCTGCTTGCATGCGTGGAATTCACGTGCAGTTTGTAGAAGCTCTTGTTCTGCTTGTTGGGAGAACATAGACTTCAACTCCTGAAGCATGTCATAAGCACCAAGATGAGTTAGATTTCGTTGGATCTCTAACTCCATGGTCATGAGCATGAATGCAGCTATGTCCTTTGAACCTTTAACCCAAGCAGTGTGAGCTGCAAGAGCCTCAGGTAGGACAGGGTGGCCAGGAGTAGCAACAGGTGCTGCAGGTATGGGATGCTCTAGATAAGCTTCCTTATCTTCAGCTGATAGTATGATGCGAAGCTGGCGATACCAATCAATGAAATTAGGTCCAGTGAGTTTTTGTTTCTCAAAGAAAAAAGAGTGACCAGTCTGGAGACCAATAAAAATGTGCAAGTATGAACCAGCTGAATATAGCTCAATTGGACCAGTCTGGAGCCTGGGCTCCGTATGCTACTCTTGATTTGTACGAAAACTGTAATAATGAACTATGATTACGGAATTTGTCAGAGTATTTAGATTCTCAACGTAATACGTTAATTGCGAGCAGCGAATGGAGAACAGGGTAAAAAATATGTGACCAGTCTGGATACCATTAATTACCCCAACGTTCAACCTAGAATCAGAATAATCATTAATTAACCCATCAATTAAGAAATTCTTACATTAATAGCTTTTATGATTAATAAACTTGAAAAGTTAACATCTACTGTTGAAGTTAGCCTTTGTCAAGCCATGAGTCCTCAAAGAAACTCTTTGTTTTTGAGTGACCTGGATTAAAGTAACTAACCATAGCGGTCGAAGCGTAGTATGATAGTCGACTTCTATTCCTTCGAATAGATCTCGTAGGGTATGGACGTCGTGGACAACGATGAGGACCGGTGGGACAGGATGGACTCCGAGAACGTCGAGTGTGACGAACCCAATTTCCAAGTTTCCTGTATCGACGTAAGTACGAGTACTGGTACCTCAATCTCTAGGTTGCTTTAGATTGAGTAGAACCACGAATACTGTACGAAGTCCTCAACTTCAGATACAAGAGGGTTGTTCGTCTTGTTCTCGAAGATGTTTGACGTGCACTTAAGGTGCGTACGTTCGTCCTTCTCCCAGTTAGCCAATCGAGTATACAAGACTTCTACTTCTCGATGTAACTGTCAAACCTTGCAGAACCAGTGGGTCAATGAGAGGTGATACCTTAATCAAACTAGGATTAGCCAGAAAGATTTCTCATGTAGAGCAAACACGTCTTGAAATTATACGTGTCGTACCCCTTCTGATAATTACTTGATGTACGATACGAATTCGTTGTACTCTTCTGCAACGGTTTCTTTCTACGACGTGGACGTGAGGTAATACACGCACCACCATTCCAGGTCTTTTTGGTGTTTTTCTTATTTAGCAAATACCGACGATTCCCCTTTGTTTCCTTACTCTTCATGTTCGACCGAATACTAGGATCTGTATTTGATGGAGTATGAAGGTTTGGGTTCTAAGGAGGTGGTGGGTTCTTCCTATTAGGTCGTTTCCTGCGATGGACAGTGGTCACACCACTCTGTCCTGTAACCTCTTCCTTAACAGGGGTCATAGAGCGGCTCAATTACTTTTTCTTCTTTGTCAGAGAACGTCGATCAAGAAGTCCATAAAAGTGATATCTTGAGATGAGAAAGGGATTTAGTAGGAATCATATACTGTGACCAACACCATGAGTGTAGACATTATTATGAGTCCCAGATTCCCCGTCATCCTTCGACTTCGGTCCTCGAAATTCAGACATGCACCCATTACCAGTTACCCGTCTTCAAC